>LPNX010810825.1:377459-421227 GCA_001517045.1 Pseudotsuga menziesii
TGTAGCTTTTAATTCACATATCATTGAACTGCTACTAAGGAATCCATTGTCCTTAGTAGGTACTCATTCGTACAAGCTAGGGCTAAAACCCTAGCAACACAACCCACCCAACAACTTCCCCCAACATCAAACTCACCAAAAGGGAGGATGTACGCGACTGTATAAAGGACAGCCGCATATGTACGTGAATTTAGGCCAAAAACCCGCATGGGAAGGCACATGTACGCGACTTTTGGCCAAAAACCCACATGGGAAGGCCCATATACGCGACTTTTGGCCAAAAACCTACGTGGAAAAAAGGATTTTAGTGTAAAATCTACGTGTATACACGACTTTTGGCCAAAAATCCGCATATGTACGCGACTTTTGGCCAAAAACCCGCGTGGACAGAGAAGGTAGTGGTAAAAAGCAGGCCAGGGGTCAAACAAATAAAAGGGGAGTGTCAATGGATGAACATACTATAAAATGTGACATAGAAACAAGGAGAAATAGAGAGCAAGTCAATAATATCAAGCCCATTGTGCCCGTAAACCCCAAAATAAAAACAAGAGACATCCCCAGCGAAGTCGCCAATTCTGTTACAGAGAGAAATTCCTATGGATTGGGGTACCACAACAGACAGCTAGACTCCAGAAATCAATCTTTCCCAATATGCAATAGAAATAAAAACATCTAACACTAAAGGATCGAACCTCATACCTTATTCCGGACGGTTGAAGTAGATCCCCGTTGAGCTTTCCAATCTTCAGCTTGAATTGTTATAGCACATCCTCAACAACAAGTAAACAATACAAGCATACTATATTTCATGGTGTTAGATCTATTCTAACATATATAATCAATAATGTATAAGCATTTGACATATTCCAATGGATGCAACATTCATTCAAATACACATTACTGGACAGGAAAAGATATTTCTATTAATATGAATTAGAGATTACAAGTGACAACCTCTGACGGCACGTCTGCGAACCGGAGAAACTGAATCCCCCACTTGGGCCTCCACCACCTCAATCCTCCATCACTCCGATAGCAAGCTCACTAACAAAGGCAAGCTTGGGAAGAACACAACAGTGCTCAAAGGGACAAAGGGATGTAGACTCAAGTATAGTTCTGGCAACAATGGACTATAGTTTCGGTACTCTCAATTCTCTCTTATGCTTTCAATGTCTCAATGGTTCCTTATATATCTTTCCAAAGTGATACTGAAAGGTCGAATCCATGCGATATCAAGGCATATGGAAGGCTATGAGTCATATGAGTCGGATCCAAGTCAAGGAACGGTCCAACAGTTTTGGATTATGCACACATCCCGATGTACGCGACTATAGAGGGGATATCCGCGTATGTATGTGGTTATCGGGGAAATGGCCGCGTATATCATTTTTCTAATGTTTTTAGGGATGTTCAATGATACATCAAAAGACAATAAATGGTCCATAGGGAATAATGAGTCTACAGTGGGATAGGGGAAGGCCATACAATGTGTGATTCACCTAGTGTGGTGAAATCCACTATAACAATCCACCTTGTTCATTTGTGGCCATGACTCCTCTAGATTTGATATGGAGCCTTTTTGCATATTATGCGACCATGATAGTTCCAAAAAATATACACATGTTGGATCCTCTTGTATCCCCATGGTAATCATTTGTATATGGACATGTATGTCCCAGAGATCAGTTTTGTCTAACATTTGTCACTCTTTCAGGTACCTTCATTTGAGCCTTTTGATCTTGGATTCTCCACCGCTTCGACTCGATACTCAGATGTTAACTTTTTCTAATTTATTTTTTCTATCGTCTTCCCCTCTGACCTCATACATTAGGGGGAAAGTATTATGGCCTAAAATGACACATTCTCTGCTTATGACCACTTTCCCATGTTTTTGTCGCATGTCGTCACTTCCATGACAACACTTCATGAAAGTCACTAAAAATAACACCTAGAGTGGAGTATCCATATCTACACTTTTGTATATTTGTTTGACCTCTTCTCTAAATTGTTAGAAATTAATCTGAGTAAGGAAAAACTTTCCAGAAGACACCTAATCTTGAAAATGCATGGAAGTACCCTAAAAATGAGATTTTTTGACCCATTCCAACTTTGCTTAAGAAAACCCGTGGTTATAACTTGGAATTCGTGACTATGATTCATTAGACTCGCAATTTTCTCCTATAGTGGTTAAAAATATAAAAATTACCGAATTAGGGGTGGTTTGGGTGGTTTTGGAACTGATTTGGAAGTTATAAATGATCCCTATTTCGACCCCTACTCTTCAAAAAACTATATAAGAGAGGGAGAGAGGTCCTTAAAGGGGAATTGAACTTTGTATTGGGACTCTCACCCCCCCTACCTTTTCCATATATTCCATATTCCTATGTTGTAGATCTTGGAGGCTGAGTTCCTTGGAGAAGAGAAGCAAGAGAACCATATCAAGGTTTCATGAGGTTCCTAGCTTGAGGAGAAGGTAATATTTGTACTTCTTCCATGATTAATAAAGATGTGATGCTCGTCCTCTTTCCAAATAAATGCATATTATGTATTGAATCTTTGTTTATGATTATATGATGATGGTTATCATATTAGGTTTTCATGTTTCATTGAACATAATCTCCTTTCATATAGTCAATTTGGTTTGAGGAAGGTTAAGCTTGTTTTGTAGGTCTCTTCGAGCAAGAGGAGTAAGAGAAGGATTTAAGGGAAGCTTGGATCAACCTTCATTGACTACGGTATGAACCTATTTGATATCTAAACCTTGTTTACATTTTTCTTGTATAATTACATGCATTAGTATTTCAAACCTAGTATGTTGGTGGCCTCTTAACCCCTTGTTGCAGCTGCAACTACTTCCCCAATTTTTTTACATTTTAGGGCCCCTCCTTACATTTTTATTTTAAGCTTAGCTAGACAATTGTTTCATTCCTAGAGAGTTCATCCTAACATGTAGTTTTTCCCAGAAGCTGAGCGAGGAAGTTTTTTTTGGCTAAGTTAGAACTTAGGTTTTTCTTTCGATGTATCAAAAGAACTTGGCCAGTTCTTCCAATGTATCAGAAGAACTAGACCAATTTTGTCGATGTATCGAAAGAAATCATCCATTTCTGCTGATGTATCAAAATAAATCAACCAGTTCTACTGATATATCAGAAGAACTCAGCTAGTTCTGTTGACGTATCGAAAGAACTCATCCAGTTTTGTTGACACGGCCGGCTAGATATAAAGGGTTTTTTCATGATGTGTTGTTTCGGCAGAAATCAGACAGTGTTGCCGATGTATCAGATAAAATCACTAACATTTGTCGACACGGTTGGAGAAACTCATGAATTACGCATGATAGTGTCATATGTTTCCGAAGGTGAATTGCGGCCAATTGTTTGGAGATTTTCTAGCTTTTTGTCGACACGTTAAATCCATCAAAATTTTTCAATAAGTTTTGTTGACACACTCGAAGGAACTCGTTGTTTTTCACCGACACTATAGAAAAAAAAATCACATTTCATCGTCAATGCTATCGGAAGTCTTGGCAAAAGTTTTCGACATGTATCGGCATCGCATGACAAGTTTTCAAGTTTTAGCGCCAAACGACGTCTTGAACCTACCACATTAAATTCTATTCAACCACCACATTCATGACTCTCTTTTCAATTTTTTTTATATACAAACGGTGTTTTGTTAGTTGTTTTTATCCTACAAGCACTGTTTTGGAGAAAGCCCAACCAAGTAAAGACATATGGAGCTTGTACTTATCCCAACACCGTGTTGACTTCTTGACAAGTAGGTGCATGAAACTGTATTTTTGTTTATTTTGGTGTCTTAGAGTTTTAAAAATATATATATATATATATATATATGTCGAAAGGATTTAGGGTTAGTTGTGCTTTTTTTTGCTCATTTCCATGGTCCCTATCTCAGTAGAATAAAAACCATGGACCCTAGGGTGCTATTACTGCATCTTAACCACATTTCCCAAAGAGTTTTTAAGCTTAGGTCCTCGTGGTCATTTTCAATCCCATACTCCATGGGATTTTTACTACAAAATGCTTCTTTTCTGTGTGACTATAGCACTAGGAATCTGGTTGTGTGTGCAGTTTCCTTAGGGAAAACTCCCTCCTTGAGCCGATGGGATTTCTTTTTTTCATGAGCGCTTCCTTATACCAAACTCTGCATCATTTTTGGGATAGGATGAAGATGAATTACCTATCCAAATTACCTTCTCATATGTGTTTCTTGGGTGTTTGGTTTTACATGTTATGCCTAAAGGTAGAACTTTTTCCATTTTGGCTGCAAACGCTTTTACTTTGCATCGATTATCTCGGGGGGGGGGGGGGTTTCAAACACCTTGTAAGTGCGGTAGAATGGAAATATCACTAGGAAGTATTAGACCAAAATTATCGTTTTAGTTTATAAAAAATTCACCGTCTGATAATATGAATCTTTACTTTCTTGCACATCCCTTCCTGGGAATAAGGTTATAGGTAGAACTATCTGCCTTGAGAGTTTGAACTTAATAAACAAGAAGTTGAAAACAAATATTATGAAATCCACTAACCTGGGTAAAATCAATTAACCTTTATGCATAAAAGAACAAATGGTAAAATGTTCATCTTTCAGTGTGTTTTGACCTTTTATTATTGTTTAGGAACACGAAAGAGGACATATGATAACAACAAGGTGTAACTCACACAGTGGCATATACACATGGGGTGATGATTCTTCATTTAAAATTTGTAAGCGCACACCCTTGTCACAAGCATAAAATGACTAAGCAAATTCTAAGGAATTACCTCTCTCCACCTCACAAAACTATTTCCAAAAGGCCAACAATATAATGGTAAATATAGCTCTATTCTCTATTATATCATTAGACATTGATCGCAGTCTCCTTTTTAAAAAGAACAGTAATTCATATACTTAGCAGCTTTGTCTCTCATTTTGGGTTATTTCATTTTTAATACAAAATGCATGTTGTTTTAAGTTATTCAAGATAACCATGATATTACTAAGACATCTCTCACCATGCTCATTTCATAGTTTCTACCCTCACCGAGAAGCATTACCTCTCGAAGGACAGTTTGGAAACAATAAACTCACACCATGCCTAAAAAGAGTGGTAAGAAGAAATCTAAGTCCAGTGAGATCGATTCAGATGTAGATATTATCTCCGGGATAGAGATCAATTTGAGGACACTAAGGCCATTACTGGAGCTGACCAAGAGTTCAAATGGGCGGAGATATATCAGATGATTAGAGACCAGAATGTCCTCTATGCTGGTATAAAATAAATGTCATTGCATAAGAACATAAAAAACTCAAGCATTACTAAGGCCCTTACACATCCAGAGATGTTCTCATGCGTGGAGGTTATCAGATGGATTTTACCCCAGACGAATCCTTCCACAATGATTATTTGTAATATAGAGGGGGAAGCTTTTGCTTCTTTCACTCCAGCATACATAACTTTGGCATGCAAGCTTCCCCCTCCACAGGTTATGATGAATGATGAGTGGGTCAAAAAAGTAGGTTTGGATATTTTGGAGTGTGCATAGAAGATGATGATAACAAGAAGAAAACTACGCCAAAATGCAACTGGTGAATATGATTTTGCAAGCTTACGACCCCCTTTAAAGATCATAGCTTTGATGCTGAATAAGATTTTTGGCTAGGAAAATGGAAAACCTTATAAATTAAGTTGGATCCCGCTAATTTATTATGTGGCCTTTGAAGGAACAATTTTCAACTAGGCAGACATCATATTGAGTATCTTGTCATCATGTGTAGCTTCCGCATAGGGAGGTATAACTCAGAAAAGGTAATAATTTTACATGGCGTCCTACTTGATTGATTGCATTTTGTGCAGAAACCCATTCACAAATATTGGGTGCACTTGGATACACATCGATACCCGTGTATATGCTGCTTATCAGATTCTTTGGGCACATAGGTATGTAAGTTTCTACAAGATTATATGTGAAGAGTTTATGATACCCCTGTATGAGCTAATCTTCCTCAGAGATCCCAATTGGTTGTTAGATAATGCCATGGACGTTATTTGCAAATATTGTGATTACGTTTTCTCTCAGGAAGGAACATACCTTAGGATGCATGGAGATTCCAAATCCCCGTCACTATTGCCAAAATATGCCACAGACTATGTAGTCCATAAATAAGCAGCCTCAAAATTGTTCATAAATGGAGTAGGTAACTTCCTCTTTGACATGAAAAATGAAATCTTCCCACCACTACCCTTTTTCATAGAAGTTACAAATTCACTAAAGTCAAAGGTGCCTCAGAGTTTGTAAAATATTTGGAAACTTTTCACTTTGGGGAGAAGAGTTTCCATAGAAATGATAGTAGTGGGAAAGTGGTTGAACATTGCGCGATCATTGGGATATGCTATGAATACTCATATCACTTTGATAATGATGAAGAGGTGTATAGAGCAACCAACAACATTACCGCACTGAGCAAGCGGTTCAAGAAGAAAGGTGGCACCAACAGCAGTCCAACAGAGAGGAAGTTCCAGAAGCAAAAAGAATAGTCCTTAAAGTTACAATAGGATGAGGAAGAAAGAAAATAAAAGGAATAAGATGAAAATAAACAAACATAAGAGGCTCAGAATCAGAAGAAAGTGGAAGAGGCACAGAAACAAAAAGAAGTAGAAGACAGATTAAATAAAGAAGAGGCAGAGAAAGAATTAAATGAAGTCGAGGAAGCAATTGAAGAATTAAGAAAAAAGGAGGAAGAGGATAAGCTCATGAAATATTTAGAACAAGAAACTATTCAAAATGACCAGGTATATCCTCTTACTTCGTCAATTGGCATAATTAAAAGTGGCCATATTCTCTTTGCATAACTTAGTCTTACCCCTTTCACTCCGTCTAAGCAGCACATGGTGGCATGCTTAGATACCATTTTTTTATAAGAAAATAAAGACCATCACCAGAAGGTCTGAGAAAAGGTTAAAACTATGATCACAGGCTGAAGTGGTTACAATTGTTACAGAGAGAAACTTCCTATGGATTGGGGTGTACCACAACAGATAGAGAAACCAAAGAAATCAATCCCTTCCCAATATGCAAGAGAAATAAAACATCTAACACTAAAGGATCTCGAATCATACCTTATTTTGGATGGTTGAAGTAGATCCCCGTTGAGATTTTTCCAATCCCACTTGTGTTAGCAATTTTCTCTCAACAACAACAAACAAGACAAGCATGCTATATAATATGCTGTTAGATCTACTCTAGCTTATATAATAAAAAATGTATAATCAATTAAACAAATACATGGATTCAATATTTATTTAAATGCACATTATTGGACAGGAAAAGATATTTCTATTAATCAAATCAGAGATTACACAAGTGACAAACTTTGTCGGCATGTCTGCAAACCGGAGAAATTGAGTCCTTCACCTAGGCCTCCACCACCTCAATCCTCCATCTCTCAATAGAAATATCACAAGCAAAGGAAATCCTAGGAAGAAAACAAAGTGATCCAAAGGGACAAAGGGATGTAGACTCAAGTATAAGCAAGCTACAGAAACAATGGACTATAGTTTTCTTGCTCTTCAATTCCTCTCCTTCAATGTATCCAAGGGTTTCCTTATATAGCACTCCAAAGGGGTGATGGAGGGTCAAATTCGAGTGATCTCGAGGCATATGGAAGGCCAAGAAACAAGTGTTTTGGACACACATCAAGAAAAACTCCAAAAATATTTGGACTTTTTGCACACATCCCGACGTACACGGGTTTGAGGTCAATATCCGCATATACACACAAGTATAGGATTAAAAGTCACATATATCAATAAATAGGTATTTTTAGGGATGAACTTGGAAACATCAAAGGTACAATATCAGTCCATGGGGTCTAAAGAGTCTGCAGAGGGACAGGGAAGGCCATAAACATGTGATCAACCACGTGTGGTGAAATCAGCTATAATAGATGCCCCCTAGTGTGTGAGGTTAGAGGGGTAACTTGATGGATGAAATACATTATAAAAATCCATCCCAAAAGTGGAGTGATGAAGGACCGAGTGGAAGAACCAACCATCCATCAGTATAGTACGATAATCAATCTCTACATATGACTGCAAATACATATAGCAGTACTAGATACATAAAAGTACAATGGAAATGAATAGGCATGATATACAAAATGTGACATGTGTGGTCATCGCCACATACAATATATAATAGATCATAATCTACATGATGAAGATATACAAAGGATCAAGATCTCCATAGAAGCTGAAGATATACAATAGATGAAGATCTCCATAATGGCTGAAGATATCTAACATACACTGGAATCAAGTCATGAGAGCTGAAATCTCATGAACACTGGCACAATCAAGGAGGTATAATATGTGGAATGCCACCAATCTATAAATTCTTCTACACAAACTGCTACGAGTACATGTCCTACTATGTGAATAGAGGTGTCAAGGTCAAACATAGTAGTCCATCGTCTGATTACCGGTCACTGATGTATACCATTAGTAGACACGAGATCACCCACCGATACTAAAAAATGGGAACCAAGGTACTAGAGTGAAATCTAACAAGTGTGAATAAATGTGTTGAGATCAAACACTTGAAAGAATCCATCAATCAGGGGACATTGATGTATTCCCAAAATTTTTGATGGTGAGAGAGCCTACCGCTGATGACTGTAAGTCTCAAGGAACTCAAATGAATCTAGATTCTTATCCCAGAATAAATGATCTGAAGTCGATGGGATGGAATCTGCTAGAAGGATGGAATTAAGGCATCCCCCATCAACCAACATGAGGTACTCAGCAATGCTATAAAATGTGAAAGGACTCGAATAAGATGTGCACGAACCAGTAATAGTACAGGGAATGGCCGACATGGAAAGTCAAGACAACTGAGGAATGGACGAATAAGGATTCAACTTCCTTTGAACAAGAGAATAAATGAAAATGGTGACTAAATGTAGGCAGCATAGACTCGATATGAAAAACTGGGACGTCTCTATGAAATAGGAGGAATGAACAGAGGCTCCATAGGGACTGGAAGCTTAACTAGTTGATGGAGATAAAATCAGAGAAATGAGTACAAATCCTAAATTCAAACTACTAACCCAACAAATGGATGTGTATACAGTGTTGTTATCAACCCAAATGGCACTTCTCCATCTGAGTGCTGACATTCCTTATGTTGGTACACAAAAGGACATATTAGGATTGAAGTTTGCCAAAACACTATAGATGGGCATGACATGAGATGCATTTACCCTTCAACCAGCTTGCCATATTAGTTTTCTATGTGTTGATTGTCGTACATGACTATCTTCATTGAAACACACACACATATGCAACTATTCTTGTTGACAACTCGCATACTATATGCGACTATCTCCATTGCAACTCGCGTACATCAGCATACGCGGGTTTCCTTTAAGAAACTTGCGTGTCATACATGGGTTGCCTATATTAATAGTCGCATACATCTCCATTCAACATTAAAAAATATAAATCACGATTAATGGAGATTAGTTGGGACTTAATCATTAACCACCCCAACCATCTCAGCCTCCTCAACCTTCGAAACCACTCTATTTCCCAAAGTATAAATAGAGGCCTTAGGGAGGGAATTAATAAAATCAATTTTGGAGATCAAAGTTATGTTGGTGGTATATCTTCAGAATTCTTGGAGCAGCAGAACTCAGAGTCCTTTTATTGTAGAGGATTCCTCGTCTCAGGAATTGGGTTGTACACTTATCTCATTCACTGATTGTTAATAAAAAGAATTCTTCTTCCAACATTGTGTTGAGTCTCTTTCATGTATTATGGTTGATGAATATATTTGATTAAGCACTAGATATATTGTTTATCTAACCTGTTATATATACATGTATAAGATTGTACTTGGATAATTTTCTCTTTGCAGGTGAAGGAGGTGCATCCCTGAAAGCTTTGGAGATAAGCAGAGCGGAAGAAGATCAAGTTTGGATCAACCGTTGGTAATCGGGTGAGTCCAATATCTCTTCTTATTTCCTTTCTGTATTTTACTAAAGCTAAATGTTTGCAAGTTTAGAAGTAAGTTGGTAACCCCAGAACCTAAGTTACAAGGGTGTTTAATCCTGAACAACAGAACCGGTGACTCCGCTAGGGATCCCAGCCTGTTGTGGGTTAATTCTGTAGATCCTTGCCTAGTCTTTTCTTTGATTCAGTGTGTGGTGTTTTGTCTTGTTTCATACATGTAGTGGTGTTTGAAGACCTTTATAATTTTTCTTTTTTTTGAAAAATTTTACTCCTGTACGCGGGTTGATGTACTACATAGTCGCATGCAGAGGTCTGTGTATGTGGGTTGCTGTATTAGATAGTCATGTACAGTACGCGGGTTGCTTTTATAGACAGTTGTGTACAAGTCTGAGCAACAAAAATTTTGGGCTAGGGTTTCTTGTCCCTGACCTTTTGTGGATTTTGTTTTGCTTGATGGTCTTTAATAGTGGCATTGCACTATAGGTTTGATAGCCCTCTTAACCATACTTCGTGCTTTTTGTTAAGCCCTTGGGTTTTTATTGGTTGGATTGTGTTTCTTTTAGCATTTTGAAGTGGATTTTCTTGTTGGGTAATAGGTCCAAGTGCTGGTTGTCTGAATCAGTGATCAGGGTTCTAGATACCATATATACCATTCTATTTCTGAATAGTGTTGGTTTGTCACTTGCCTTTGATTGATTTCAGTGATTTTCATTCATTGTATCTTCCCCAAATCTTCCTTAGGTGGTTGATATTTGGTTTTTATAAATCTGCTTTACTTCATTTTGATTACTTTATATAGTTAGATTATTCAATCATACTCAAGAATTTTTTCATTTACGTGCATTAGTAATCTTTGAGGAATTTGAAAAGTGAAAAGAAAAGCATTAGAAACATTTTTCATTTGAATTGCATATGGTAGTCTTACTTTCAGTTTTTAAATAAAATCTCAAAAATTATAAAAATAAGTCTTAGTTTTCTCTTGGCATAGTTGCATTTTCATTAGTTTATATCTACAAAAAAAGAAAAAAGAAAAATATAAGCTTGTTTTAAGTAGTGAGAATTTGCTTTGAAATTTATTTATACTCCTGTTTTTTACATTTCTTATCAAGTCAATAACATCAGTATTTCACTCCACTTGCCTTCTGAGTAAAAACAACCCTTAAAATGAATGCTATAATTTAAAACTTATTAGTAATTTTTGTTTTATAGGGCCATACACCTACTAGCTTAGGCTAGACTTGTGGGATAGGAAGTGTAAACTACCCATAAGTACTTAAATTCAGACATAGTGGGACATTCAATAGGTAAATCCTTCTCTTTATTGATAGTATCTGGGAATCTCCTCTCAAACAGGAGCTAAGCACGAGGCCGTGTGGAGGCATTGGACTGAGGAGATAACCCTTTAATTCCTTGTCGAAACGTAGACCAAGGTTTTTACACATTTGGGGATTTTGTCCTAGACAGAGTTTCGGGCTCAGCTAACTTTCCCATGCATACGAATCAGGCTTGAAAATACCCCCCCAGACGATTGGTATAGTTAAGGTAGACTCTAGTCTCTTGACATCTAGGGTTTATACACAGGTAAACCAAAATGCTATTTCTGATTAACCTTGGACGGGCTTGGAAGGTAACCCTTGTTGAAAGTGTAGGAGGGCAGTGGGTGATTCCTTCGCTTGTGCCTAAGAACCTCTTCAAGGACGCCAAGAAACTATCTCTTATCTTTCTTCAGGAAAGCATATCTTGTACCCCTTGTGACTGTTGATACCTTAGGAATTTTTGTAGTGATTTCTCTGTGGTTTGTCTGTGTTTTTAGCTGAACTCAGGGTTTGAAAAGTCAAATTTACAATCGTGGAGGACCAATCTATCAGAAGGTCATGAAGGTTGCAAAACCTTCCTCCACTCATTACTTTGGAACCTCCACCTCCCCCTCAAAGGAGAAAATTGGACACAGACAGTTCTTTTGAACCGATAGGAGTTAGTGAAGTTTTAGGTGAACCAGAACTTAGGGAAAATTGTCTTAATTTAAACACAGTTAAGATAGAAGACTTGTAGGCTGACGAGTTTGCAAGGAATTTTATTACACCTATAACTGACTTAAACGATCCTGTGATCGTTCAAGTTCATCCTTTTGATCCACCCATGATTGGTGTCCCTATGGGCAGGATAATGTCTACTGTAGGAGAAAGTTCTTTTACCTTCACCTCAGGCACTCCGGCTGAAGGGGTGCTACCTCCCTCGGTAAGTACCCCTAGAACAAACATACCTACTATGCCCTTAACTCCAGCGAGCCGAGTGGTTCAACCACCAGCTCCCACAAGTCTAGCAGATGTTTTTGGTGGAATGGTCACTAGGATTCCTAGTGTACCTACAGTTCCTACTTCCTTCGCAAACACTGCCCAGAGTTGTCCTATAGGATCCTCATCTTTTGTCCAAGGATTTCCTTGGAATGGGGGCCACATTCCCCCATCCACTCTATACATAGGTCCAACACCCTCATATGTAGGGATGCAGTTTAGAATCACTAACCCTGGTCAAGGTTGTCAAACTCTAGTTTCAGCTCCATTCATGAGCTCTGACTTTTCTCTTTTTAGCGGAGGGATACCTGCTCCTATATTTCAAACCCCAGTTTCAAATGGGGCAGCCAGAACCTCTTATACTACACCTTACACAAACAATCCTGTGGCTTATGGATGGAATCCTTTCCAAAGCAACGCATCCACTTCACAACTGATAGTGGGGGGCAACCCCACCTTCACATATGGGAATATGGGGGCAGGTCCCTCTAATCCCCAAACTGGTACTTTTAGTGCTCCGGTTAGACCCAATATTCCTTTCTTGGCAATGCTAAACTTGCCATATTTGTCTAAACTGATGAATGACCCGGTGAGACATGATCTCTCCTGGCCACCCGTCCCTACCAAGATGCCCTCGGATATCCTGAAATTCGAAGGCAAAGTTGGTGATGATCCTGGAGCTCATGCCACCACTTTCCATTTATGGTGCTCTTCAAACTCACTGAATGAAGATTCAGTTCGGTTCAGGCTGTTCCAAAGAAATTTGATGATTACTACATCAAAATGGTACATTGAGTTGCCTTCTACTGCGTTTAGCAATTTTTGGGACTTGGCTAATGCATTTCTTAGCACTTCCAACTTCTTGTCTGATATGATTTCAGAATGGGCTTGTTGTCTACCTTCCGACAGAACAAAGCCACCCATATCTCGGATCACATCTAAAAATGGAGAATACAGAAGAGCCTTATTAAAGCCACTATTCCTTTTGAGTTCTTATTAGAATGGTTCCTTAAATCCTTATTGCCTTATATATCTAAGGATGTATCTACTTCAGGAGTGAGAGTGAGGAAGAAGCTATCCTCAGGGCCCAGCAACTAGATTTCATATATTCTCAGTATGGGATCTTATATGAGATTATCCCTGAGGCACCTAGTCCAACACACAATGTAGAGAAACCTAATCCTAGACCCCATGTCGATGGTGTGGTTGGTTTCATGAATTATCCCACTATAGAATCTTTGGCCAAATAGCTCCATCAACTATCTGTCAAAAATTCTACGGTGGAGGAAGAAAAGGCTGCCCCCTCACTCAAAAATGCAAATGTTTTTGCACAAACCTCTCAGAAGGGCAATTAGCAGCCCAGTGGGAAAAATAAGAGAGGAAATAAAGGGGAGGGAAACCAAAACAAGTAAAAACCCACAAACAATGTTGATGGGGGCAAGAAAGAAAAGAAGAAGGTGAAATTCCCATGCAAGTTGTACCATGAATATCACCTTACCCATCTATGTCCCCTTACGGAACAAGCTCAGAAGCTGTTAAAAGCTCAACAACCGGCTGTCCTGAAGGATCCTTTCCCCAGGGACAGAATTCTGTGTCAGCTTCAAATGCAGCAGGGGGCACCCCAAATTCCCCTGACCCCAATTATATCAACATGGTTCGATCCCAAAATTTACTACAGAACATGAAAAAAAACAATGAAAAAGAGACCTCGGAGAAGGGTAAGTCAATAGGTGAAACTTCTAACCCTCTCACAATTGAGAAACCTGCCGAAATTATGCCCAAGATACCGAAAGGTGTCTTTAAGAAGACCTTGCATAATCCTAATGCTAGGGCTACAGCAAACTACTCCGTAGTTGAAGACTTATCCCAAACCCTTTATGCAATGTCGGCTTTAAAAGTGTTACAGATTTGTCCCACCCAATAGGATGCACTCTTAGAAGCTTTAGGTAGTATGGACTCATTGAGTCTCATGGCGAAATTTAATTTGTTTGATGTCAAAATTATCCTACCTTATCATGTAGCCTTATCGATACATTTCATCCATGGTGGAAAGACCATTGGAAGGGTAGTTGTCAACAAGGGTGCTTCTACATGTGTTATGTCCTTGTCGTGTTGGAAAGCTCTTGGATCCCCAGAGCTGGTCCCGTCAAACAACCTACTTACTGCTTTCGACGGAAGGTCATTCCGCCCACATGGTATCCTACCGAATTTTGAAATTAAGCTGGCAGGGAAAGTAGTGTCTGTTGAGGTAGAGGTGATTGATGCACCTCTGGATTACAACTTGCTCTTGGGAAGAAGTTGGACTTATGCCATGTTTTCTATTACATCGGTCGTCTTTCAGGTGCCAGTGTTTCCACATGAAGGGAAGTTGGTTACTGTTGACCAACTCAATTTTACTTGGAAAGGCTGCATGGAATCTAATGAGTACACTATACCATTGGTTGATCAGGTCAAACCTGCTTCGGAGAGCTTAGGAGTTTGAATGTACGCATCATTGATGGGCACATTTGATTTTCCAGCTCCGATTAATTATATAGGTTCTACTAGTGTGGGGAATTCCATAGCTACGATTGTTGATAGGACTGATCTGTGGGTTCTCCCTTCCCACCTTGAACCTGAAGTGCCCTTATCATCATCGGAAGTGGCTTATTAAGCTATCACCCATACTGCTGTTTATCCCATTCCGGTCCCCCTCAAAGTCTCAAAGGAACTAGAAGAAGCCTATGTTCCTGCTTGGGCAGAAAAATCTTTGCATTCTAGAGATTGCTTAGATATGGTCTTACCTTCGGATGAAGCCATTCTGGAAGCCATGTTCGGATGAGATAAGATCTGCGAAGATCTTCACCATCGATCCTATTTTATTCTAGAATTAAGCAGGATAGAGAATCAGGAGTTTCATATGAGACTGACAGATGATGTTGATACACCCATTAATCCCTTACCTAGGGAATGAATGTTTGCTAAGGGGAACATGGCAAATATTTCCGCTACTATCCCTATCAACATCTTTGTAAATCCTAACATTGTGGAAAATGTGCATATCGATGCAAACTGCTCTCCTGAGGAGATTGTGATCTATATGGCCTTGTTTAAGGAATTTCGTGATGTTTTTTCCTGGTCATATGAGGAGATGCTAGGCATTGATTCATCTATAGTGGAGCACGAAATCTGAACATATCCTGATGCTAAACCTGTTCAGCAAAAGTTGAGACCTGTTAACCCACGTAAAGCAGCGGCAGTGAAGGCTGAAGTGGAGAAACTATTGAAAGCCGGTTTTATTTATCCCATAGCTTTGACAGAATGGGTATCCAACCTGTTCCTATTGATAAAAAGCAAGGGACCATACGTGTATGTATTGAATTTTGAGATTTAAACAAATCTTGTCCTAAGGATGTTAGGATATTTAGACACTTAGGAGTTAGTTAAGATCAACTTGTGTAATATATCCGTTAGGTAAACGTGTGTTTCTTTAGTATGCATTAGTATGCATTTGTAAATATTCTAATCCGACGGTCACGATATGTTCTAGACATAGAGTGATCTGACGGTTCAACTTCTCTTAGATCATACCTACCATTGATCTGTGGCTTAACACTCGATTGGTCTATGATCTCTATTTAAAGAGCATAGAGGGTCCTTGGCTAGTTGATCGATTATGAGAAGCTCATGTAAATTTCTTTCTTTTGCATAATAAATTGCTCCAAGTAGCTATTTGGCTGGGGCCGTGGACTGTTTCCCTCTCAAGGGTTTTAACCACGTGACAAACATCGGTGTATTGATCTGTGATCTATTTGTGTGAAGCGGTTGCTCAAGGTGTTCGGTATTTTGGGAGTACCCTGTGTACCCAAACATGGTATCAGAGCGTTTATGAAGAGCCACTTTTGGTTTTGATAAAGATCTGGAACTGATGTTGCCAAAACTTTGAAAGGGTTTCTAGTTCTAGATTTTATGTTCATTTTTTTCCTGTGGGAGCTTTTCCATTGTGTCCAAAGTGACGTTTTCATTGGGAAATAGTTTTCATTTCATCGAAAATTGTTTCCATTTGTTCCAGAAACACCCATTTCGGCAAATCTGAAGGTATAATGTTACAGTGACGGATTTTTTTTTTTTTTAAATCTGTCATATTTTATCAGTTTTATTATTAGATCTTTACTATTTTAGTCTCAGATTGTTGCCTTCCCTGGCTGCGTATGCTCTTTGCCATGCACGCGATCGTGGTGAATCAGAAACAGTAAGGGAAAGTTTTTTTTTTCTTGTCTTCTCGGCTATGTATGCTCTTTTCCATGCACCTTGTGCAATCACGGCAAATAAAAAACAACGAGAAAACTTGAAAACGTAGACTTTCTGAGTAAGCTAACCAAGATCTAACCCCATTGTGTAGAAAAAGTTTTTTTTGTTTTTGTTTTTCGTTTTTTTTGTCATTTGTAGGAAAAAAAGGCAAGCACGGAGAATGAGAGAGAAGAGTAAAAAAAAAACAAAATCCCCTTCCTCTTTCCATTATTTTACGTACCTTTTAAACTTAGCTCACTTGGTCCAAAGTTGCTTTATTCCTTAAGAGCTCTTGAGTTCAAGTCTTATTAAGCTACTTTTTAGTGCATGCAATTTCTATTTTCAAGTTACTTTATTGTAAAAGTGCATCTCACATAAATAAAATAAAATAAAAAGTGAGTCACTTAAGTCTTTTAATTTATTGCCGCACTATTTAAAAGTAACATTATTGTAAAAGTGAACTTCACTTATTCTACAAAAGTGATTCACTTAAAAGCAACTTTATTGTAAAGTGATTGTCAAAAGTTGATGTTGGGAAGAGTGGGTTTTTTTTTAGTTGGTCAAGTTAATATCTACCACGTCACTATTGAGGACATCTTCAACATTTTTTTTGATTAAGCATAACTTCATCATCCAGAATCAGTTTTCAATGCCGTTTTTTTTTAAACCGCATTTTTTTTTGAGCTCTTTGCATCCAAATAGTTAGTTTCTATTATTTTAGTCATTATTTTATAGTATGGCCACCCCATGTGATATTATACTTACAAGTTCTAACTATTTCTCATGGAAATCTCGTATGGAGGATGTTCTGCGAAGTAGGGGACTTTTCAGGATAACCTCAAGGAAAGAAACAGAACCCAATGATGATGATAAGATAATTAAATGGGAGAATAGATGTGATGAAGCTCATGGATTGATTGGGATGTCAATCTCTACTGATTTGCGATTCCACATATCTGAAATTGATGAACCTGATATAGCTTGGGAAAAGTTGGAATCTGTGTTTGGTAAACACAATGAAATTCGGGGTCATCAAATTGAGAATGAGTTGATTTCCTTAAATATAAATGATTTTTCATGCATTCAAGACTATTTATCTAAGTATAAAACTCTTAGACTCTTATGTGCAGAATGCAAGATTAAGAAAGAAGACAAACAATGTATATATCATATTCTTTCCAAACTTGGACCTGCATATTCTGTTTTTATATCTACATTCTACTCCATGAAAGATTCCTTGACTGCAGCTATCTATCAAGAGCCTAGTCTTGAATCCTTTTGTGATTCCTTAATTAGCGAGCAAGATAAGATGATTCATCTTGGAATAATTAACAATGCATATACATCTGGGAAAGCCTTATTGTCCCAATAGAAAGAAAAGTTCAATCCTCCTAAGAAATAGAATTTTTGCAATAATAAGCCAAACAACAAGGGTCCCAAACCCTCTCAGTCAGCTCCTTCTTTAAAAAATGACAAAGGATCCAAGCCAAAAGAAAAGAAGACTGAGCATCATTGCAATTTTTGTGGGAAAGATAATCATGATGAATCTAAGTGTTTCAAGAAGATGGGAGCCTTGGAAGTAGCAATGAAGAAGCACCACATAATCCTAGATTCATCTTCAGAAAGTAACTCTCATGGACATGCACTTTGTGCTTCTGGTTACTCTTATATTGCATCTTCTTCTTCTACTTCAAATGAATGGCTCATTGATTCTAGAGCATCTTATCATATGGATAAGGATCAAGCCATCTTTTCTACTATGCATGAATGTAACACAAAACAATTATGTGTTGGTGATGATAGATCTCTAAGTGCTGTAGGATCTAGAACAATTCCAGTAGAAAATGGTCATTTCAGTGATGTACTATGTGTTCCAAAAATTTCCTGCAATTTATTATCAGTCTATCAAATTACTCATTTGGGTGAAGGTAAAACTGTGACGTTTACACCTCACCAAGTTGTAATCAAGGATTTTAAAAATCCTCAAAATGTCCTTGCTACTGGAACTGTTGATGATATTACCAGGTTGTACAAATTTAACAACTTTGGGTCATCACCTTTTCCTTCAGTTTTTGTTGCTCATAGTGATAACTTAAGCAAACTTTGGCATGAGCGATTTGGTCACTTAAATTATTGCTCATTGCAACAACTATGTAAAGACAATATGGTGACTAGTCTTTCGATGGTATCTTGCAAGGATGGTGTTTGTTCCAGTTGTGTACTCAAAAAAGATCATCGGGATAGTTTTGACAAAAGTGCCTCTTGGCACGCCTTGATTCCCTTGGAGCTTGTGCATAGTGACTTGTGTGGTCCTCTTCCATCTGCTTCCTTTTTTGGTTTCAAATATTTCTTAAATTTCATTGATGACTACTCTAGACGCACTTGGGTTTACTTCCTAAAACTTAAGAGCGAAGTATTTAATATGTTCTTGGTCTACAAGGCCCTTGTTGAAAAACAATCTGGTCATCAAATTATTAAGTTAAGATCTGACAATGGAGGAGAATATATTAACAACAAGTTCATTACTTTCTGCATTGAACAAGGAATACAACAACAGCACACTGTTCCATATACACCACAACAAAATGGTGTAGCTGAACGGAAGAACCAGACTTTAAAAGAAATGGCTAATTATATGATCCAATCTAAGGGATTAAGTCTTCAATATTGGGCTGAGGCCATAAATTGTGCAAATTACATAGTTAATCACACACCCACTAAATTTTTACAAGGTATAACACCTGAAGAAGCAGGGAGTAAAATTAAACCAGATGTAAGTCACTTTCGTGTGTTTGGTTGTGAAGCATGGGCTCACATTCCGGATGAAAAACAGAAAGCATTGTAGCGTAAAAGTGAAAAGTGCATATTTGTTGGATATTCAGAAGATGTAAAAGGTTAGAGACTTCTCCAGCCACATTCTCATGATATAATCATTAGAAGAGATGATAAATTTGATGAAAATCTCTTCTCCAGCCAGACCTGAGGGACTAAACTTACAGAAAAGGAAGTCTCGGTATGAGCTTAGTTTTCTCTTTTTTGTGCTCTAGACCTAAACATGAAAAAGATTTTGAGTGTACTTTTTGTCTTTGTCATGCTCGTTAAACACCAAGAACAAAGCATCGAGTTTATTGTTGTAAGCCCCATTTCTCGTACTCAAATGGATCTTTCCAAGTGATCTTGCTTTCCTTCACACTCGTAAAACTCAAGCTACATGCTGCTCTCTAAGGAGCATTGGGTAGGTGGTAATTTAACCTTTCTTGGACCTCCCTGACTAAGTATGAAAAAGGTTCACCTTTTCTTCTATGAAAGTTAGGAGGGTTCTTTTGTGGTATGCTTTATACTTTTCCGGCGTCAGGAGACTAAATTGGATGAAAAAGTACCCCCCTGGAGTCTTGTTTGAAGTTTTCAGACTCTCTAAATGTGAAAACATGAAGTGAGCATGTACTAGTTCAGTCTCATAAAATCCATGAATCAGTGACGTTATCAAGCATTATTCCCTCTTCTCTTTAAGCTTGTCAAAAAATGAAGAGAGACTCGAGTTGACTTTCCTAGACTCGTTAAAATTTAATAGGGAAGGTAAGGAAGACGTTTTCTTTTGGTTCTTAGTTAGTGGCAGCATGTCATCCTTGAACAAATAACTCTCTATTTTTTTCGATACTCATGTCTCAGTGTTCACTTTCAGTTCATCTATTACTTCAAGTTTCTTACTCCTCCTCTTGTCAGTTCTACCTGGGGAATCTAATCATGTCTCCTACATGACAGATAAGTCTAGTTGTACTATCTGTAAAGTTAAAAGCTACCTTGGGTCATCTCTATGTCATGCTCACTGTTCAAGGACTTAACCTTGTGTCCGATCTATATCCTATTTCCAACATTGTCATATCTATTATTACTTGTGTCTCCCTTCCTTTACTTAATTCCTAGTCACTCTTGTGATCTGTTGGAGGATCTATTGCCTTCCTTATCATAGTATGGTTCCGCATCAGCACTTCTTGACGAGGAAGACCTAGAGTTTTGACGATCGTGCCTTAGGATTCACTTTCATTATTAGTGAATTCCTTTGCTTTAGTTGTTAATTATCACCTATTGGTTGACAATCTGTTGAATCCTATCCATGTTTGACTTAAATAACATCTATTCACATGGCTTGGATTGTACTGGTTCTTTGGGATATTTTTGACGAAGACCTTAGTTTCACATTTATGGACTAAGTTGCGTAAGATTATGTTCTGGTCATTTACACAACTTTCATATCTTTGAAGACTCATCATTATTGAATATAATGGCTTTGATCCACCTTTGTAATTTACGTGTTCTTGTACCCGTACTATATGATGTACTCAAATATTGTAAAGAAGCTAGTGTTCCAGTATATTGAACATAGCATCCTCAGATATGAATTTGTATATGACATTATTATGTATTTGTTTTAGGTACTACCTCTGCTCCATTGGACTTCTGAGTTCTTCAAGATTACGATTATAATGTATTTCGGTCATCACTTCCCTCTGACCTCACACATTAGGGGGCATCTATTATCAACCCAAATGGCACTTCTCCGTCTGAGTGCTGACATTCCTTATGTTGGTACACAAAAGGACATCTTAGTATTGAAGTTTTCCAAAACACTATAGATGGGCATGACATGAGATGCATTTGCCCTTCAACCAGCTTGCCATATTATTTTTCTAAGTGTTGATTGTCATACGCGACTATCTTCATTGAAACTCATGTATGTATGTGACTATTCTTGTTGACAACTTGCGTACTGTACACGACTATCTCCATTGTAACCCACGTACATCAGCATACACGGGTTTCCTTTAAGCAACTCACGTGTCATATGCGGGTTGCCTATATTAATAGTCGTGTACATCTCCATTCAACAATAAAAAATATAAATCACTATTAATGGAGATTAGTTGGGCCTTAATCATTAACTGCCCCAACCATCTCAACCTCCTAAACCTTCGAAACCACTCTATTTCCCAAAGCATAAATAGAGGCCTTGGGGAGGGAATTAATAAAATCAATTTTGGAGAGAAAAGTTATGCTGGTGGTATATCTTCAGAAGTCTTGGAGCAGCAGAACTCAGATTCCTTTGGTTGTAGAGGAGTCCTTGTCTGAGGCGTTGGTTTGTACACTTATCTCATTCACTAATTGTTAATAAAGAGAATTCTTCTTCTAACATTGTGTTGAGTCTCTTTCGTGTATTATGGTTGATGAATATATTCGATTAAGCACTAGATATATTGTTTATCTAACCTATTATATATACATGTATAATATTGTACTTGGAGAATTTTCTCTTTGCAGGTGAAGGAGGTGCATCCCTAAAAGCTTTGGAGAGAAGCAGAGCAGAAGAAGATCAAGCTTGGATCAACCGTCAGTAATCGGGTAAGTCCAATATCTCTTCCTATTTCCTTTCTGTATTTTAATAAAGCAAATTGTTTGCAAGTTTAGAAGTTAGTTGGTAACCCCAGAACCTAGGTTACAAGGATGTTTAATCCTGAGCAACAAGTGCTCTGTTCAAAGGTGACATGAATCGACTACTGCCAAAGATAACATCTTTTTTTGTCTGGCTTTTTGGTTTTTTTTATTTTTTTGGACTTTTTCAGATATTTTGAAAATCTTGAAAAAGAGTAAAAGTGCTTTATAGTTACAAATCTAGGAGGAGACAAGTGTCAAGGGACAAACAAACTATTTCCAAGGAGCCGAACATACCTATGCTCAATGCAAGGAAACATGTGCTGGGTTAATGACACTTGGGGGAAAGTCTCCTCTTGGTAAAAAATGGGGAATCAAGCTGCAAAAGATATGTAAAAGGGATTTTATTGGCTAGACATGAGACAAACCCGTGCTATGTGGCTGATAATCAAAGTCATAGAAGATGACATAAGGCTCAATAAGGCAAGAAAAACTCATGATAATGCAATTACAACTTGACATATACAAGGGAGTCTCGGGGAAATGGCAAGCATAAAGTTCAAGAGGAGTATGAAGCTCTTTCTCAAGGACATGGTGGGACTAAAAGGGACTCCCAGACCTAAGAGAGGACTCACAACATGGGTACCAAATGCAAAAGGGAGCTAACTAGGACACCCATGTGTAGAAAATCTCTACCATTAAATTAGTACCACTTCTAACAATAACATGAAGGTTTAGTGATACCATGGAATGGGTTCATACCTAAGGTTAAAATGAAATGGTCATAAGGTCATACAAAATGCAATCGAATGTGGAAACCTAACCTATATGCTAGTTTAGACATAACACCTGCAATAGGCACAAACAGGTCAAAGACCTTGGAGAGAGTGTGCAAAAACATGGACCCTACATGACAATAATATTAGTCCAAAACAACCCAAAATAGTCAATAAAGAATCCAAACTATAAGATATAGGGAGAAATGATCATGACAAATGCACCCAAAGGAAAAAATGTGGTGAATGATGAGACATAAAAAGGAAAGTAAGGTGTAGAACCAATGTTCATGCATCCACAACCACCCCCGTGAGGGTAACCACCGGTGTAAAGACCGAGAGAAGGGAGTCAACATCGTTGAAAAATGGAGTAGAGGGTGGAATGTGACCACTCCCAAATCTATGAGCATGATAAGGGGCTGTGATGCCTCCAAGTTCGACACCAGGGTCCATACTAGGACCAAGGATGGGTGATAGGAAACCAGGAATGCCAAAAATAAAAGGATCCAAACTCAAGAGAACATAAATATACTCAAGTAACCACGATCCCAAAATCCCACTAGCGCACAAAGAGCACACTCCTAAGAAAATCTACAGCCAAAATACAAGCAAACCAAGCCTGAGGATATGTGATCTCCTGAATGCAGCAGGTATGTCTCTCTCAGGAGAGGCTCAAGAATCCCATACACTACAAGCATAGGTACGTAACCAATTATAGTGGCCCTCAGCTTCAACGTGTAAAGCGACTATGCTATCCAACCTCTACCTAGCCAAGACACCTGTAGAATAACCTCTACAAGTACCCCCTTTGATAACCTAGGTAAGGCAACTATGGTCACCCCAATATAATCAATTCTTAGGAGGATAGTCGCAGGAGGGATCGACCATATGGGCAGGGTAGCAAATCCTGAAACTCAAAAGAGTCCCCAGATACGAATACGATCCTGGAAATATTTTCGGTGCTCATAGAAAGTGACTAGGGGTCATCCCAATCACAATCACGCGCACTGCCTCGTGCTTAAATCCCGTGTAAGAGGAGTGTCCTGAGAAACACTAATTATACCAAGGGTTTCACTATCTCACCTAGACAAACACCTAATTGTTTTGTTTAGTGGTCTCTGAGAATTAACTTACAATGAACTATTCCAAGACCCTAAAACCTAAGCTTGTTGGTGAAACCTATAAAATAAAAATGTGTAGTTCATTTTAATTAAGTGTTGATTTTGGTTGGCCGTGATTACTCACAAGGACATGGTCATGAAACTAATGAAGTTATGACACATCAATGAAGTAAAAGTGCAAACCTAACAAGCAATTCCAAGTGCAATGTGTAGAATGAAGAACAGGGTATGCCACTACATGAGATGCATAAAAATAATTCATTTTTGAATGAAAATGAAATCCTTCCTATATGAAATCCTAAACACAAATTTGATCCAAGTAATCCAATGCAAGTACCTCCTATTTTTCAATATAAAAGAATGAAAAATGCAATAAAATTTATTTAAAAATCCTAGTCTCTGCAACAAGTATAAAAAACAGGCCCAACAAGACACCAAGACAAAAAGAGAAATGCACTAATGAAAAAACAAAAAGATAAAGAACTAAAACTAATTCAAAGAAAAATGAATGAAAAAGTGGTCTCTGGTCACAAAAGAAGCAGTCAATAGACACCATAAGAACCCAGGAAGACCCAATCACACTCACAACCCACCCAACACCTTCCCACAACATCAAACTCAACCAAAAGGGAGGACGTGCATGACTTTTTAAAGAACAGTTGCGTATGTACGTGGATTTTGGCCAAAACCATGCATGTATACACGACATTTTATATGAACATTGGCACAAGAAGGCTGTATTATTTATAAGAAGAATTGATTTTTCTGCTAATAAAGAAGGACATATTTGCTAGGAAAGGACTGCATGGGATTTTGCATGGATTGTGTGGAATTTCAAATGTGGAATTACTTCTATTTGTTTTCCATACAACTGTGACATTGTTACAACTTTTATGAATTATTTATGTAATGATGAATGGTTTTGCTTTCTGTATAAAATTCTATGCATAAATCGAGTAATGAATAATTCATTATTTCAAACCTATCTTTGATAATATTTCTATTGTAGCTATGTGTATGGAATTGCAACAGTTATTTGCGAGATTCATTATGAATATTTACAGTAAAATGCTCTATTTCTTTTAAATTTCCTCCCTGTGAGGATAGAATATATTAGACTAGAATAAATTAGAATATAATAAATTTGCTTAGATTTAGATTTATAGAAGTGACTGAGGAGAAAGAATGATAATATAAGAGGTAAGAAGCTAAGCATCACTTGCAAGGTTCCTGTTCATTAGTCACATGCATTTAGCTTAGGCATAGCCATTTCATTCATTTAAGGAAAATGACATAAACGGTGGATTGGGCCATAACCAGTAAAAACTTAAACAACATTAGAACTACGGTAGTCGGGTCATTAACCGGACGGGTTCCCCATACCAAACGGTGGACGATCTAGTTGGGATTGATTATCAAGGAGAATTCCTGCTATAGGTACTTGGGAATTTTCTAGTAATCAACAATTTTTGTGCTAGAAGGAGGGCCGACAGTGAATGGATGGAATAGGAAGTTTGTTTGCAAGAAATTATTCCGCTAGAAATACATAGGAAAATACGTTTCTTGAATATTTCATTCTTGAAGAAAAAGAAAAGGTAATTTTTGAAGAGAAGGGTTCTGTTGGGCACTCTATATGCTAATTAATTAAAACCAACATATAGAATGTTCAATATAAATTTTCAACCCATGGAAGTATCTTTATTGCAAAGATAACTCACACTGTCTGTGCATAAACACTACGTAGTTGATGTTGTTGAATGAACTATCCTACCATTCTATTCAGCCCAACTCTTCCCATGATTAATCTAATCTAAATCACCTTCCTAAGAATGCAAAACTGTAATTACCTTCCTACAACTTCAATCTACAAAGGAAAGATTCAGGAAATAAACATCTAAACTTACTTTTGCAGAAAGTTAAATCCTAAATTACCAGCCATATGAGGATCCATTATAACTATCTCAATTCAACTTAATTTAAGAATAAAAAATGTAGAAATTGAAATCAACAATTATAACTGTAAATGGACCGAATTAGAAAAACTCAAGAAAGACAACAATTGAAAGAAACTACGAATGATCTTGGCTGTTATAGCTATCACACAAGTGCATAAAGGAAATTAACCTACACAGTCGACTGTCACACCACTCTGTTGTAGCTTACAGGAAATGTAATTATTGATCATTCAAGGAAACACATAATGAATCATTATTGTTGCAGCTATTATAAAAGAATGCATCTACTGTAACATCCACACCACATGATAGAAAATATAAATACCTAATTACCTCGACAATCTCTGTGGGAATGCGGGCCCAGACTTCGAACAGAGATGTCAGAGACTAACACAAGTTAGAACACAGAAATATGAAGAATCCTGCTCCTTGTATTAGACAATGGAATGAAAGTACAATATCTGTCACATATTATACAATACAATCAATTATTTTCCAACCCCTGGCTCTAAATAGTTCCTAATATTTATACATCAATCTTCATAACTTCCACCTACTAATATTGGGCAGCCATGAAGATCTGCGATCTTCAGGCTTCCCTATCACAATGCGCTATTACAACTATGAGAGAAATAGAAGTAGGGAATATAGGAAGTTTGTTGCATGGGACGATTATGAAGTAACATAACCCATTTAAGAGATACTCCATTAGTTGCAACTACCCTTGAATGACGGCGCGCTGCTGAGGCTAAGTCTGTTGCAGCCTTGCTTGTTGCAACTTGTGTGGAATGAGGATATTTGTTTATGTTTCATATGTAAAGATGTAGTCTATGGGTACAAATGGCAAGGGATGTTCATCTCTTCTAGAAACCACTCAGCTTGATACACCTACAATTTTCACATATTGAACTATCTTCATAAAATCTCAATTTGTTAGCATAATTCAAAAGGCAAAGCCTTGTTTATAAGAATCATAAGTATTAATAAGATAAATAATAAGTAATCATACCTATAAGGAATTAGGGCTCAAATGAAGGAAGAACATTTGTTTGGTGCATGAAATGGAGTAAGATAAGGAAAAAAGGGTATGGTGAGTGTGGTAAAAAAGGGGTCATTTCTGGTCCCAACATCTCCCCCCAACTGTCCTATTGCATATCCCTATGCAACAACCTCCATTAGTCTAAATCTGAATTTGGCCTTGTACTTTGTTCATGGAGAGAGGACAAGTTATAAGGGAGTTTAGGTGATCCTTGTTCTTCTAGAAATCCATTACAGGCAACCCAATATCTCCAACACTGCTTCTCTTCTGCCTTTATCAAAAAGAAATATTCCCTATATGGTTTTGCTGGCCACCAGATAAGAGGAAATTTGAACTTGATTCCCAGCCAATTGGCTCCAGACTTCCTTATACAGTCCACATATACCTCAACCCTCAAAAGAGCATGTTTAAAGTTCCTGAAATAGTAAGGGTCCCTATTCTGCAATGATAAAGGAGCAGCCTGCCATCTATGCTTACCACCTTCCAAAGCCGATTATTGTTGCACGGAAATTTGGCTAACACAATTGGAGATGACCCTTTCTTGAAGTTCAACCATTTCCTAGGTCTTGATGGAATATGTAATCCTTTGCTGCTACAGAGAAAGGAGAAGGAGAGGAGATTGAGGCTCACTTCGAACCCAAAGATTAGTGTTAGCCTCATTATGAGAATAGGTCTGGAAAGACCTCTTCCACTGCACATGATTACTGACAAAGGAGGCAAAATCCCTCAGCTGAAAATCTCCTAGGAAAGGGTTATGTTTCGAATGGTGTTCCAAGGGGAAAGCCATTTCATGTAAATAAAGTTCACATAACAGGTTCTGCTCAAAAAAATTACTTTCCATAAAATTTTCTAGAAACTGGGCTGAGGTTTCCATTTCATAGGGTCTCCTCTCCTTTACTGCTTTCAATTTAAACCAAATAAATTGTTAAAACAAAAACACATGGTAAGAAGTAGATGGTGCTTTGGTGATTAACAATTCTTGGGAAAGAGTATATGGCTGGTCCTTCTCTGCCTGCATTGATTTGAAATTTTTCAGTTCCTTAGGTTCGTTTTGTATTTCTTCCCATCGTAATTTCTGGAACATCAATTCTTCTGCCCATTTTCCCCTCAATTCTCTGATAGTATTCTAATGACCAGTGAAGGGAATCATTCCTTCTTGGTACTTGTCCACCTACCTCTTCCATTTCTTCACTTCTATTTTTAACAGTGAGAGCTCTTTGATCATCCCCTTGATTCTCTCATCTCTTGCATTTTCCTCCTCATCAGAATCTAGGTTGACAGAGTTCTGGGAAAATTGAGTGCATACCTTGCCATCCGATGTTTCTATTAATCTTCCACAATGATATAGGGACTAAACATCAGTCTCATCAAAGATTAATCAACAAATAACTCATGAAATGGTGTAAATGGGCTATGGAATGAGTAGCCGCTCTGTATATTCACATAAAGAATGAGCAATTACATACAATGTGATGCTGCAAGCATGAATGAAAAAGCAATTTGAATTCTTAAGGAGGTCATTTGAATTGAATGAGTGAGTCTAGATTAACTGAATGTAATCCATAAGAAACACTCAAGTTAACCACTGATCAAAGCCCTAATTGACTTAAATGAGCCCTAACGAAAGTTGGAGCGCAATAAATGACTAAGTCTTAACTGAAAGAGATCAGATACATGTCACAACAAGCCAACCATCAAGTGGTAGCGCTTCAATGACTCCAACGAACCTCGATGAGGTTAAATGAAGTGTAACTGAACATCAGAAGTGGTTGGAGGCGCCCCTGTTGACTCCAGTTCATTAAATAATCAATTTAATGAAGGGAGGCACCTTCACTGCCCTGTTTAACTGATTGTAACCATCAGTTAGCAATTAGGTGCATTAATATCACTCAGATCACCCATGTAGTGCTCTAGTTAGCCTCCCTGAATGTAGGAGAAGGATAAGTTAGCCTCCTTTACTGAAGGTAGGCATGGATGTGATCTAGCTGATGGCATTTAATGCTCCATTGATGTTAATTAAGCCAATAGTACTTAGGATAGTGGTGTAACTACGACAAATTGACCAAAATGAGTGTGTAAGGTGGTAAATGTCTCCAACACCCCCCCTTAAGCTATACTCAGGAGGAGTTAGAAAACATAAATGCATAAAAGTGCTAGGGCCCTAGTAATTAAGGCCATAGGTCACCCTGTACAATGCTGAAACTGAAACAATGCTCAAAAACAAACTAAGTGAGGAAAAGAGGGAAAACCCAGTGGGAAAACCCCCCCTCAAGATGAACACTGAAAGTAGTCTGAATCACCCTGATGAAATCACCCCCAAAAGTGAACGAAGGTAAGTGAACTTCTTTTATAAAAATCTCTTGGTGAAGATGTCTGCAATCTGCTCATTAGTCGAGCAGTATTGCAGAATGATGGTCCTGTCATGCACTAGATCCCTGATATAGTGCATGTGGATCTCTACATGCTTGGTCCTCTACCTGGTAACTAGATTTGTGGATATCTTAATAGTGCTTTTATTGTCACAAAATAGCATAGTGGAAAAAGTACTACCAATATCAAACTCTAAAAGAATGCCTTGCAACCAAACTGCTTGGATGTAAGCATTCACCGCTCCTCGATACTCGGCCTCTACTGAAGATAGTGCTATGGCAGCCTGCTTTTTGCTAGACTAGAAAATGGGGCCACCACCAAACATGAATACATATCCATAAGTAGACTTTCTATCAATAGAATCACCCGCATAATCGAAATCTGTGTATCCAACCAGCTCTAGCTCAGAGTCTGCAGCATAGTGAATGCCGTAGGTCCTGGTTCCCTGAATATACTGGAGGATCCTCTTGGCTACCTTCCAATGAAGATCATGATGTTGCTACATATATATTGATAAAGCATTCATGGAATAACAGATATCAGGCTGAGAATGTGTCAAGTACAACAAACTACCAATTAGCTGTCGATAGATAGTGCAGTCCATGTGAGGTGTGTTTTTTCCTTCTTCAAGGTTGATCCTTGAAAGGAAAGGGAGTGGTGTAGAACTAAAATAAGCCATGTTAAACTTTAATAATAGGTATTAAATGTATTTTTATTGAGTGACCATAATCCCATCATAATTTTTCTCAAATTTCGAGCCCCAAAAATTGTTTTAGGAGCCCCAAATCACTCATTTCAAAGGCATTGTGGAGAGCAGTTTTGATGGCTGAAATGGAGGCAACTGTGCTACCTATGATTAGTAAGTCATCAACATATAAAACAATAATAATAATATGACCATAATACTGCTGTAAATATACATTTGGATATGATCTACACCTTTGGAAGTTTTGCGAGAGACGGAAGGCATCCATCTTGGAATACCACTCTCTTGGGGCCTGTTTTAACCCGTATAGTGACTTCTTTAGCTTGCAAACTAAAGATGGATTAGTGATGTAGCCCTCATTATGATTCATGTATATCTCCTCATGAAAATCTCCATGTATAAATTCTGAATTAACATCCATATGATGCACTTTCCAGTGCTTAGATGCTGAAATTGCCAAAACTAAGCGAATGGAGTCCATTTTTGCAACCGGTGCAAAGGTTTCATGGTAGTCCACACCTTGGAACTGAGAGAAATATTTTTACACCAGCCTTGCCTTATATTTTTATTTGCTTCCATCAGCAGCAAATGTGGTTCAAAATACCCACTTGCATTGAACCAATTTCCTTCCCGGAGGAAGAGAAACTAGCTCCCAAGTATTGTTTTTCTAAAGAGAATTCATCTCTTCATCCATGTAAGCTAGCCATATCGGATCCTTCCGAGCATGGTAGTAGGATTTTGGGTCTGAACTAATCATAAAATAGCAATTTTTAGACAAAAAATTATCAGGACAAGAGAGTGCAATACCTTCTCTTTGGAAATCAAACCAGGTTCTCCTTGGATCATCTGGATTTCCAATGTTATCTCCTGCGGAGGAGAGTGTCTGTCGGGCCCATGTGGGAAGATGATTTTGGACTTCAGGTTATGATTCAAAATATGATGATTTTTGCACACTGATATCATAAATCAGAGGATCCAAATCAGGGTCATCACCCCCAATTTCATCATCCAAATATTTAGTAGAATAGGAAGGAAATTCAGTAGTTTTCTCCTTCACTAGTTCCACCTCCTGAAGAGGCTCATCGAACTTGACACTTATCTCGATGATGATATGTTTTGTTTTGATATCCAGCAGCTTGAAAACTTTTGATTTATCAGGATACCCAATAAATAGACATTCTATGCTTTGCAGTTGCAAAGCCCTTCTTTTATCAAGTGGAATCTGGGCCCATGCAGTGGACCCAAACACCCGCAGGTTTGGCACATTCGGCTTGTGTCCAAAGTATGCTTAGAAAGGGGTCTTCCCTTTCATAGATGAGTGTGGAACCCTATTATGAATATATTCTGTAGCATTCATGGCTTCAGCCCACAAATTTGCAGCAAGCTTCTTTCATTCCAACATACAGGTGGTCATCTCCTTGAGAGACCGATTCTTCCTTTCTACTACTCCGTTCTACTGGGGAGTGTAGGGAATTGAATGTTGGACCTGAATACCACTTTGGGAGAATATGTGTAGAAACACATTACTAACATACTCCCCTCCATTATCAAATATCAAGATCTTGATATTAAGCCCAAAGGCATTTTCGATCAAGGCCTTCAATTTAGAAAAATTTTCACATACTTCAGACTTCTTTTTGAGAAAGAAGACCCATGTGTACCTTGAAAAATCATCAATAAAAGTAAGAATACACCTTGATCCATTAATGTATGTGATAGGAATTAGAATTATGATATCAGAATGTATCAGCCCCAATACGCATGTAACTCAGTTTTCCTTACCCCGATCAAACTTGTGCTCAGGGTGTTTTCCAATCACATAGCCCTTGCAACTTCCGGTGGTTTCCTTGATGACCGGGAGGCCTTCAACCATGGATTTTTTATGTAATTGCTGCAAATATTTGAAATTTAGATGGCCAAAACTTTCATGCCATATCCTACTAACCTCATTTCTATGAGTTAGCAGAGCGGTGGGCTTTGCATCCGGCACAAAGTGGGAGAACTCATAGGCTCTTGCATGATGGTACATAAGACCTTTAGCAATGAGTTTCCAAGATGCAAGCTCCATTGTCTCAACATAATTTGGGTTGAAAGAAACTCTCTTAGGTAGTCTAGTATGTGTCATCTAATAGACGCTAAGGATATTTGATGCCAGAGATGGTACATACAACACATTTGAAAAAAAACCATTTTCAAGATCAACAGTACCTTGTCCTTCTAAAATGATGGTGGATTCATCTCCCATGTGGATGGGGATGGATTTTATGGTCTCCAAGGATGAAAAGGAGTCTCTTTCAGCCATCATGTGGTTTGAAGCTCCAGAATCAATCAAGAGTGCTTTGGACTTTGAAGTGCTTCCCATGAGGGCAGGACCTTTTTCATGCTGTGGTTCCCGATCTTGCTGATCTCTCCTCCGAAAGATTTCCAGAAGATTGATGTGATTTCTCTCAAGGAGAGAGGTAGCTTCATCAAGCTTCTTCTTCATGCAGGCATGTTTAGGGTGGAATCCCTTCCTGCAGTATGAACACTTGACTTTTTCCTTGCCATGGTGTCGTTTTCCTTTGTTCTTCCTTGGGCTAGAAGACTCATCATGCTGTTGGTTTTCAACTCTAGGCTTAGGAGCATCAAGTTTATTTTTTGGGTTCTTCTACTACTTTTCTTTACCCTTCATATATTTGGGCCCCGAGACATGGAGGGCTTGATCACGGGAGGATCTAATGATCCCCATCTGGACAATCTTGTCATGTTCACTTGTTAGGGACTCAATGAAGGCATTGAGTGTAGGCATATTCCATCTAGGGGTTGTGAGCTTGCCTGCACGAAATGTAGAAACAAAAACTAAATAATCAGCCCCAAGTTTGGAGATTATGGCGAGGATGAGCTGATAATCTGCCTTCTCCACTTTGCATTGCTTCAAGAGTAAAACAATGTGCTTGAACTTTGTGAAAAAGTGATTCAGAGTCTTGAAATTGGAGGGCTGGAGAGACATCAATTCATTTTTGAGCTGGTAAACTCTCAAGTCATCTTGATTTCCATATAGAGTTTCCAATTTGTCCCATATTTATTTTGGAGTCTTCAATCTCACAAGATGTAAAAGAAGATCCTGAGAAATAAAGAGGCACAAGAAGCCAAATGCTTCATCCTTCTTGTTCAAGAATCTTGATTTTTCTATGGCAGAGCTAGGCTCATCTTTAGTGTCCATGGTGACTCTATAGAGTCCTCTAGAGCGCAGCTGAATCTCCATGTCACCTTTCCATGAGTGGAAATTGTATGGAGTCAAAATATCTACTGAGGAGGCCATCTAGATCTGTTGGAGAGAATGCTTCACCTGTAGAAATCCTGAAAATCACAACAAAAAGGGCAATGTAAGGTCGAACAGCCTGCACATTTTAGGATTTCATCACACCCAGCATAGTCAATCAAGCAAGCTTGATCAACAAGTTCTTTACTTCAGGTATTAAGTGGTAAGACTTGGCTTCTGGTGCAGTGCTGGATTTTTGAACTATTGCTCAATTTTCATGCAGAAATCTGTCAAAAAGCATTTTTTTGAGAGATAGAGCTTCATCCCACCATGAGCTTTGATACCATATTAATATTGCACAGTGATCTAGGGACTAAACATCAGTCTCATCAAAGATTAATCAACAAATAACTCATGAAATGGTGTAAATGGGCTACGGAATGAGTAGCTGCTCTATGTATTCACACAAAGAATGAGAAATTACATACAATGTCATGCTGCAAGCATGAATGACAAAGAAATTCTAATTCCTAAGGAGGTCATTTGAATTGATTGAGTGAGTATAGCTTAACTGAATGTAAGCCACAAGCAACACTCAAGTTAACCACTGATCAAAACCCTAATTTACTCAACTGAGCCCTAACCAAAGTCAAAGTGCAATAAATGACTAAGTCTTAACCGAAAGAGATCAGACACATGTCACAGTAGGCCAATGATCAAGTGGTAGCACTTCAATGACTCCAATGAACCCCGATGAGGTTAACTGAAGTGTAACTGAACATCACAAGTGGTTGGAGGTGCCCCTGTTGACTCTGGTTCACTAAATAAACATTAAATAATCAATTTAATGAAGGGAGGCACCTTCACTGCCCTATTTAACTTATTGTAACCATCAGTTAGTAATTAGGTGCATTAATATCACTCAGATCACCCTCGGAGTGCTCCAGTTAGCCTCCCCGAATGTAGGAGAAGGCTAAGTTAGCCTCCTTGACTGAAGGTAGGTGTGGATTTGATCTAGATGATGACATTTAATGCTCCACTGATGTTAATTAAGCCAATAATACTTAGGATAGTGGTGTAACTAGGAAAAATTGACCAAAATGAGTGTGTAAGGTGGTAAATGTCTCCAACAGTTTCAGCTTGAACATTCTGCACTAGGGTTGTAACAACTTCCCTTACTATCAAAGTTTCAGTAGCCTCTACCTATGTGGGTACTTTTGCAATTATTTATAGGGACGTTGGTTCTTGTGTAACAACGTCCTTTTCTTGAAGCTCCCCTTCAACAAATTTAGCCTGTGTGGGTACTTCTGCCATTAATTCTGAGGGTGTTGGTACTTGTGTGACAACATCCTTTTCCTGCAACTCTCCTTCAACAACTTCAGCATTCAATTGTGAAGACATTAGTTCTTTTGTAACAACTTCTTCCTAAATTTCAATTTCCACCTCTTCCTGAGTCCCAGCTACAACTACTTGGATTTCAGTCATGGCTTTGACAGGGAGATGCAAGACTACTAGTTCTTGTGTATCAGCATCTTGTCCCCCCATTTATTCATCATGCTAGAATTTCTCTTGAGTTACTTCCATATCTCCCGAAGGATGAAACTGTTCCCCAAATATATTAGTATCCCCTGATGATTGTGACTTCATCTATTCATCTTCTCCTAGCTCCACATCAGGGATGATGTCCACCTCAGGATCAGTTGTTCTTGGTTGAAATGGAGTTTCAGCAAGGATTTATGAGGATGCTGGTTCTTTTGTAGCAACATCCTGATTGAATTCAATATCTTCCTATTGCTGGAAATCCTCCATTAGCTCTATATCCTGAGATGGTTCTGGGGTCATAGTCAAGAATTCTAAGTTCGGGTTATAAATTACCTCAGTCTCTGGTTTACCTGCTTCTTCTTGAATGGAATTTTCGACAAAAATTTCTGAAGGTGTTGGTTCTTGTGTGACAACACCCTGATTGGCCTCAATATTCCATTTATTAGTCTAATCCAACAATTCTGATGGTTGACGTTGTAATTTCTCAGCTTCTTCCAATTCTATATCGGGGATCAGTCCTACCTCTGGTTCATCTTCTTTCCTTGCTTCTACATCAGGTGCTTCTTATTCTTCTTCAGCTGCTGGTGCAGTATTTTGGGTCCCAAATGCACGCATTATGATTGTGTAACCTGATTGATTAAAAATTTCCCCACATGTAGGGAAGACTACTTTCTCCACTTCTTCATCCTCCTTAGCAGGAGATGATCCTTCTAACTGGTCTGCAGCTTCTACCAGTGTGTGCAGCCTTCTCTCTACCTATTTTTTACATGCCTCCTTCCAATTCTCCAATTATTTCCAAATAAATTGCACTTATTCATTTAGTAGCCCATTTTCATACAAAATCCCCTCAATTTGAGGTTATTTTGCAATAGGCTCCTGTGGAGAATTGCTTGTCCTAGGTCTCAAAATGGGAAATTCAATGTTTGCTTCAATATTTGCCCATTTTTCTCGTGTCGCTTCTACTGCTGCAACTGATATGGTTCTCCTTCTCCTCATTGGTTGAGATGCTTGAATTTATTCTCTTGATCTTCTTCTCTTCCTTCAAGTTACAAGTGTTTCCAACCTTGTAGTTCATGTAGAAGGGACATTTCCTATTTTAGCATCTTGTCTTTCCTCTGCCATCTCTGTTTCTTCTTCAATTAAAGTCCCCCTCCATTCAGGAGAGGATTTGATGGTGAGGACCTCTATGTTCTCTTATGTCATCACAACTCCCATAGCTTTAGCTTCAACTGTCACAGCATCCAATGCTGCTCCAGCTGCTGGAGCTCCCAAATTCTCCGACCCCTCCATAGGGTTTGTTGTTGCTACATCCTCCTTTGATTCTTCCTCTTCTTCAAATCCTGTCTCATCTCCACCCCCAAATAAATTGGAGGGATTCCAGTCCTCCTGCTCTTCTTCTAATTGAACACCCAACAGAAGTGTCGGTACCCTTACTTCTTCTCTGATTGGAATCTCAGGAAAAAGCACAGGTCCCTAGGCTACATGAGGTTGGCCAATAAATTGTTCCCATGTTTGGTTTCTCTGAGCTAAGGCCCTTAAGATTAATAGTTTAATGAGGCTGTGATGGGACAGGGAAGAATATGGATGCTTAGCTGATATGACAAATCCCACCATATGATGTAGGTATTTGAATAGAAAAATGGAACATTAATTATATTTTTGTGGCGTAAATGAGACAACAATGGAAAATTAGAATAATAGATAGTTTGTTACCTACCTTCGTAGGTGATATGCATTTTGAGGAAGATGACCACTTGATCCCACGGGTGAGGCAGTGACTGTAATTCTATTCCCCACCCTGATGGACGCAATTGTTCACCTGCCACCAAAAAGTATTGTACTGCATCGACATTGGGAGTTCTTCTCCCAAACCAAGATCTTCTTACCTATGGGAGGCTGATAACCTCCACCACAATCGCCTCAAAAACTTCTATCCACAAACCCCTAATCTCTGAGTGGGTTTTTGTAATATTTAAAGCAATTGCAGAGCAGTTTCATGATGAAAACCATTGAGATGTTGGAAAACATTGGCCCATCCCGTGGCTTCGAAGATAGCAAAAAATTTAGCATTCTTCCACAATTTCTGCATGTTTGGAGGTTCATGCAGGGCTGGGATACCCATGTTATCCTTCTTTCTAAATTATAGTATCAGCTTAGCAAATTGCAAGCCCCGACAATGGAGGTTTCAGTGCAGAACATGCATGAACAGCGGAGGTTGGAGTTGGAAAAAATTGGAAAGTTAAGACGGTCGTTAGCATAGAATCATTGGTAATATTTTCCCCCAAATTAGGAAAGGGTGGTGATCATGAAATAAGCTTGAGTGGCCATTAGATCATGGGAATGGACAGTTAACGAAGTACGGGTGTAACGACAGATATAAAAAGGTAGGTATGATTAACTCTATCAAATCGGTTGAATGCTTAATCATGTAAATAACCAGAACCACACCTTATTAATTATGAGATGAACCATGACTTCTCAAAATAATACAGCGTATCAACACAACCTTCAGATTGAAATATTAATGCACGCGTGTCGCCATGATCCTTCTCCGGGTGAACCAAAAATTGTCTTGTCGATCTTGATGGGATCATAATTAAAGCTGTGAGGTGAGTCAGAATCAGCAATATCATAGGTAGCAAAAATTCTGGATGAATTTGGAGGAGTTGCAGCCACAAGCCATAGGAAAAATAAGCCAAATTAGTGGAGTTGCAGCCACTAGAAAGAGTAAAAGTGGGAAAAATTTTAACGGAGTCGCAGCTGCGGTAAAAGGGAAAATGGTTGATATTTTACGGGGTTGCAGCTGTAAGAAACAAAAAAAAAGAAATATCTTATGGTGATGTAGGTGCGACGGAATGAAAAAGCAGGCAAGGTTTTACAGTGTTGCAGCTGTGACGGAACGAAAAAGTAGGAAAGGTTTTACGGTGTTGCAACTGTGTTGGAATGAAAAAGTAAGAAAGGTTTTACAGTGTTGCAGTTGTGAAATGGGAAAAATAGGAAATTTTTTACGGTGTTGCAGCTGCAACAGGGACGAAAAAAATAGGCAAATTTTGTAGAGTTGTAGTTGCACTGAACTGTTCATCATTCAAAATTTTCTTGTGTAAGGATCTCTTTCAGAAAACAAAAAATTACAATAGGTGTTCATGGTCATGAGGCCTGGTCATGACCATCACTCCTTAAGTAAATTCCTGCACAAATTCTTAAAAAAAAACAATCAAGCATAAAGGAAAACGAAAAAGGAAATAAACATCAATTTATTTATGTACAAAAAATTTTGTGTGGAAATTGCAGCGACTTTCTAAAGATTGACAGGGGAAGAGAAAGATTCATGCCCTTGCTTCAACTGGAATCTTGGATCAGATGCAATCTATGAAACAAATGCATCCCTTGAAATTGGATTATGATACAGTCGCAACCTGTGACCGTTAGTGAATAATGGTGCATAATTCTCATCAATGAAGACCAGGCGGACTGTACTGTTGTCAAATACTCTGTCTATAAGCAATGGACCCAACCATCTTGTGTGTAGCTTACCTTTAAAGTCCCTTTTAAATCTTGAATCATATAATGGCACCCAATATCCCTCATAGAAGACTCACTTCTTGATGAACCAGTCGTGCCAATTGGATCTTTGTTGCTGAATTAATGTTGTATGATCCACAAAAGCTATGTGTTTTTCCTCAAGTTCATTCAATTGATTCAATCTGTTCCTCTGGGATTCAGTTACATCTAAGTTTACCTACAGGTTTTCTTCAAGGTTTTGATTTCAAATTCAATGGGAAAGACATCACTCTTGCGATACACCAAGTCATAAGCAGAGAAACCTATAGTATTGTGCCACGTAGTGCGATATGCCCACAGTGCTTCTGGAAGTTTGTCAGCCCAATCTCTGTGATGGCTCCTGACTGTTTTGGTGAGGATAGCTTCAATAAATTTATTGGTACTTTCCACCTGGCCATTGACTTGGGGATGGTAAGGTGAAGTTATTTTATGCTGAATATGGTACTTCTATAGCAAAGCTTCAAATTTATGTGACACAAATTGCGGTCCTCCATCTGTGATTACTTCCTTGGGTATTCCAAAATGAGAAAAGATTTCTCCATATAGGAAATCTATTACAACTTGGTCATTGGCTTTCTCCAAAGCCACAGCTTCCACCCATTTTTTCATGTAGTCGATGTAAACTAAAATGTAGGCTTTCTATTTTGAATGAGGATTGATAGTCCCAATAAAATCTAAGGTCCATCTGTCAAAAGGTTCCACAACCAACTATGGTAGAAGAGGCATTTCATCCAATCTATTAGGTTGGCCCATTCTCTGATAGCTTTCACAAGACTAGACATACTTCTTGGCATCCCTAAAAATTGTTGGCCAATAATAACCCATTCTCAGCACCTTATGACCTGTTCTCTTGTCTGCAAAATGTCCCCCACATGGCTCATCATGATAGGCCTTCAATATATGGAATATTTCATCCCCCCTTACATATATTCGGATCTCAAGATCATGACCTGTGTAGAAAAGATGACCATCTATCCAGCAATGCCTGGAACTTTGTTGAATAATATTCCTTTTATCTCTTTTCGACAAGTGTATCGGAAGCTTACCTGCAGCCAAGTAGTTAGCAACATCTGCATACCAAAGGGAATGCGCTGAAACTGAAAACAAGTGTTCATCTGGGAAAGAATATTCAACTGGTAAGCTGTCATCACTGTTAGTAAAATGAGATAAATAATCAGCAATAACATTTTCTTCCCCGGGCCTGTCAACAATGGAAATATCAAACTCCTGTAATAGTAACAACCATCTAGTTATCCTAGCATTTGTAACTGGTTTGTTCATTAGATACTTGATGGCTAATTGGTCAGTGTGTACAAAGGTGGGATATCCAGTGATGTAGTGTCTAAATTTATTAATGGAGTAAAAAATGGCTAAAAATTCTTTCTCTGTGATAGTATAATTGATTTCAGTAGGGGCCAAGTTTTTACTGATGTAATAAATTGTGTATGGTGCTTGACCATCCTGCTGGCCTAAAACTACTCCAATGGAAGTGTCAAAGGCATATGAAGGAATGTGAAAAGGAAGAGCCCAATTGGACCCCCTTAATATGGGAGGTGTAGACAGCCTCTTCTCACTAGTACAAAAGCGTGGATTTTTCCACGAAGGTTTTCCACGTTTCTTACTTTTTGGTGTAAAATCTGATGTAACAGGAATGAGGCATCGTTGTATCCACGCCGGGACTCTTAGCCATCGCTGTATCCACACCTAAAGCCTTGGACGTCACTGTATCCACACCTGATCGTCGCTATAGCGACGGCACCGTCTTTTGTTGGCTTTTTACAACGGTCAAGTTGACCTATTAGCTAGGTTTAAATGTTGTCGTCTAAGTTGATCAAGATCAAAACTAGAAGTTGGAAAGGGCTAACACTCCAATTTGAAACATAATTAGCCATTAATGTCAAGATAAGGGTCACAACCCTAGTTGTACAATTCTCATGGTTTGAAATGAAACACATTCAACCAAATGTAGCTCAGTGAATTATTAGGAAGAAAATTAAAATATCTTAACTTCATATAAACAAAAAATGTCCAAATCTATTTAGTAAAGAGGAGGTGTTCAATACCCTCTACCGAGCTTCAAATCCCTTACACACATGTTTTTCTCCTTGTGGGCCATCTCACTCATGCAATCAAATGATTTCATGCAGTTGGGTCCAAGTATTGAAAATATTAGGTGAATATAGTAGAATAGATAATCCCCCATATGTGGCTTCTTTATAAAATGGATCCTTTTAGAGTGTTGTAATCCAATTACATTCATTGTAATACTCCCATAATGGGTAAGGACATGCTCGTCAGAAAATTATAGTAACAAATGTCCAAAGCATGAAACATTGTTCTTATTCTTCTAACTATATATTTTCCATAAGGTTCCAATTGACCCCTAATATTCTAGGTCACCACCTTGATTGAGATTGGTATGGTGATGGATTCCATGTTAGCATCTTCTAAACCGTTTATAAATGCACAAAGGGAGTTAAACATATTTGAAGTCAATAAGATCTTTAAGAGGTGTGTAAACAATAATGTAGAGTGCAAACAATTGGTTTCCTTTGAGAATTATCAACATCTAAGTTGTCATAAGAGTTCCAAAAGGGTGGAGGAGAGTGAACCTCGTATCCATACCATAAGAGGAGGATCTTTGGGAGGAGTAATCAAGATCCTTAACTTAGGGTTGTTTGATATGTAAAGTATTGTGGATATTCCATTACATAACTCATCACAAGTCAAAAGTCACATAGGGCGCGGAACCAACAGTCACATAGGGCGCGGAACCTACAAATGCCATACCCGCCAAGGATTCACCTTTTAGCATAATACCGTGAGAAGGCTGTTTGTTTGGCCTTCCTAATGGAAACATATATCGCATAGCTCAACTCACTGCAGAGCCAGGGGTCATATAGATCCATATCTTTCCCCACACATATTGATATTGTATGCACAGTTTGCTCAAATTAACCACAGTACTGGATTTCGAGTGAATTGCAATTTCCAGGATAGAATGTCTTTTGCTGATTTGGGTGTACCACTGCCTGTGATAATATTCTGTTCACCCACTCATGAGTTTGTGGGCATTAAACCTCCAGATCTGATGGTGCAGGCAAGGAGGGAAAATAGCACCCGGTGATTAGCGTTTTCGTAAGGAAATTATGTCTATGAAGAAGGGATGGAGGAAATTTGGAGTTGCAGTTGTGGGTTTGGTGCTGCTATCCATGCTCTTTCCATTGGTATTCTTGCTCGGAATCTATGGTGGATTTCAGAGTAGTAAGTTCATCTGAACCCATTTCATTTTTTACTTGACTTGATGCCCCCTTCTCACAGACTGTTGTGTATGGGGAATCTGGATTTGGAGTACTTTGGCTGGGGCTGGGGCACTTATAGGTATTTATGAAGCCCATTTGTGGAATTTGTGGTGGGTGTTTTTCATTTTATTCAACCATTTTGTCTCTCTGCTGTATACTCCTACAATGGGCATTTGGTGTATACCTAGATCCTTAGTACTGTGGGTGATTTGGGGTTGGTATTTGCATTAGATCTGATTGAACAACAGGTAGTGTGAGGCATATTTTATAATTTCATAAGTTTGTAGTTTCATGGTTCTGATCTATCCTTCTGCATTGCTATTTTCAGTGACTTAGGCTAAATGTGGGGTTTGAGGGCAGATATAGTTTTAAAGCAGTTGGATGTGGGGCAGTTGGATGTGGCACATTAGGTGTGAAAGCTTAGAGATCACAGGATTAGGTATTCAAATCAGTGAGGCATTAATCCCTGATGTTTGGATAGTGAAATGAAATACATCATCCTCGGAAGACCAAAACGGGATCTTAGACTATTTTGTCAGAGCTTAGGCTCAGATAGGATCTTTCCCTATATGTTTTTGTCACTTGGTAATAGCTTCAAAAAATGTATGTCTACAAGTCTGTGAAGAGTGAAAATATGATTTATGAATTGATTTTCTTTATTGGGTGCAAAGGCCGTCCCATATATTCGCTGTATAGGGGATTCATGGTTGATGACAAAGGAGCGTGCATATTTTGAGGTTACAGCTTTGAAAGAGCATGGTCAATTTTTCCCAGAACATGTCCCGGAAGTTTATTACTTTGATCGTGGCATGGCTTTATTTGCTATGCGTTACTTAGAAACCCCACACATCATTCTGCGCAAAGGTCTAATAGCTGGTGTTGAGTACCCGCTTTTGGCAGAGCATATATCAGATTATATGGCAAAGACTCTTTTCCACACATCTCTTTTATATCTTTCTACTACAGAGCACAAGGCTGAAGGTATGCTATATTTTCCCTTTCAAATATTGTGATTAAATATTTCACTTTTGGATCATAGAAAGAAAAGCTATATATTTTTAATAAGTAATGGAATGGATTGTTTAGGAATTGGATTGGTTTTGGAATAGGCACTCACGAGTTTCAGTGAATAATGCATTTGAAACTTTGACTTATTTACTAACAGCTTATATGTTGCATGTTGTTTTCAGTTGCTCGATTATGTAGCAATGTGGAGATGTGTAGGCTGACCGAACAGGTCATATTTTTAGATCCATATATGTTAGCACCAAACAATCGTTGGTCTTCTCCTTATCTTGATGAAGATGCTAAGGCTTTGCAGGAGGATAATCAGTTGAAGGTGGAAATTGCTGAATTGAAATCAAAGTAATGTTTGCTATTTTAGACTGAACTCAATTGTAAATTTGCCTGTGAGTTTAAGCCCTTGAAAAGCTAATTTCGCTGCCCAAAATGCTTTTAATTTAGTTGGGAGATTTTGAAACTATAGTTGCATCACTAAGATTTTCTTACATTTTTTCATAGGTTTTGTGAGAGGACACAAGCACTTATTCATGGAGATTTACACACTGACTCAGTCATGGTAACAAGCAGCTCAACTCAAGTTATAGATCCAGAATTTGCCTTTTATGGCCCGATAGGTTTTGATATAGGTGCTTTTATTGGCAATTTAATTCTTGCATTCTTCTCACAAGATGGCCATGGAAACTCTGAGAATCAACGCAAGGTAAGTGCAGAGCATTATCCTCTTAATATTTATTTGCCTTAGCATCTTTGTTGTGAGTCTTTTCATTTGTGTCTATTGATGAAATTATTTAAGCTTGCATTTTGTTTTTTATACAAATAATAAACAACTGAAGATAGGAGAGATATAGAGGACTGACTATACTATTATAAATGCCATTAATTGCAAACATAAATTGGTTCAAACTGTCAAGTAATTCGCTGATCTGATTTCGTTATCTTTCTAGTTAATCATAGTTTTAGGCTAGCATAGCTCAGATCCTACTTCATATTTATTTTAACAGTAAATAACTAATCACCTCTAATACTCCGAAGTTTGAACACAAGAGTTTGATGGTAACATGCCCCCACACTAGATTTGTTGTATCTTGCAAAACATATTTAGATGAGTCATTTCAGTAATTAGAGAT
>LPNX010810825.1:421305-445363 GCA_001517045.1 Pseudotsuga menziesii
GTTACAAACCTAGATCATGGAAATTTTTTGATTTGAGAAGATCTGGATTGTTCAACAGTAGTATGCCTATCTAGATTAATTGTAGCACTTTGGTCTTGAGTATAAAGCTAATCTTATCCATTAGGTTGAAAATGCTATGATAGTTTCAAACTTGAGTGACTTTGTTTGATAAAAACATTTGCTATACAATAAAGAAGCTGTGTTTGACTACCCAAATGGAAATGCCATTAGATGCACTTAACAATATAAATCCATTTCTTTCTTTCATTGCTGCTTTCTTGAGGAACTTTCTCTGATTTTTTCCCTTCTTTAAAGCATCGAAGAAGTCCATTGTGCTCACTCTTACCTTTGTGATTATTGGAATCTTCTGATTTTGAATGTACCTGAAGCATAAAAATTGATAGAGGGTGGGATTCATACCTACTACAGCTAAGGTTAGTTTTGTGGGACTGGGTTTTGAGTATGAGAATTCGACTATCTTAACTTATGATTTTTTTTTAATCGATTTGGGAGCAAGAACTGGGATGCTATGATTCATCATACTTCAGGTGATTTTTGATATTTAGAATTTCTTACATGACATTTCATTTTTGGAAAAAGGTTTATTTCTGTTTTTATTTCATCCCATGGAAATGCTCCATAGTTTTCACATGAAGTTGCAAGGCCTTTTCTTTTTTCTAACTCAACTCATCCCCACTCTAAGGATATGCTCATATGGCTCATTAAATATTTTTGCGCTGCACTTTTTCAATTTTTCCTTGATTCGTTGTTGATCATGTTACTAGAAGTGAGAAGTGGGAAACTGCAATTAAATGAGAAACAGGGGCCAGAGGGTTTCATGGTATAAGAAATGGTCTCTCCCTGGTGTATGTATGCTCTGCTATAAGAAATAATTATAAATTTAGTGAATTTATTCAAGGTCCAAAAGCAATCCACCATATGCAACTTATCAATGTTATAGATCAAATTGCAGTATGACTCCAATGTTTGGGTGTGTTTGTTTACTTATATTTTTAAACATTTATGGTTATTTTTTCAAAATGCTGCCATGGGTAGAGAAATAGTAAATACCCAAGGAATTGAATTTCTGTCAGGTTTTCATTTCTTGACTGTTTATTGTAGAACTTTTACCTTCTTGTACCATTTCTCATAATGTAGGTTTTTGTCACACTATATAGCTGGTTCTCACACTCAATTGACAAGGTACTCAAATCAGGATTTGGTAATAAAACTATATAGCTGGTTCTCACACTCAATTGACAAGGTACTCAAATCAGGATTTGGTAATAAAACTGTGTTTCATGATTACATTGAAAGTTAAGTGCATCTTCTGACACTCCCATCACCTAAAAATGCTGAGCCAGATCCTGCACCCTAACATAAGACTACACATGCATCCATAACCTTGCATTCATGCCACTTGTTTGATAGTTCTTTCTTGTGTTTCATAGTTTAGTCATTTGTTATGGTATAGTCCCTGTACCTGCTGCCACCTCAGTGAAGGCTGCTGGCAGCCTACTGCTGCCTTCGTGGGCTACTTCTACCTTGATCATTAATGATGTTTGTATTCTCATGTTGTTTCATGATAGTATAGATGCTTTAAAATTTACAGTCTCTGCTGGCCTCATACTTACAGCGAGATTAAGGATAGTAAGAAGAAATTTGATGAGACTTTGATGTATTGGATTGCTTTTCATGCATCCCAGGTTTTTCGACATTTGGTTGAAACAAAGGACTGTAGGTTGCTCTTTGCAACACATTATCATCCTTTAACTAAGGAATTTGCTTCCCACCCTTGTGTCAGTCTGAAGCACATGGCATGCTCATTCGAGGTGAATCCCACCATTGTACATAACAGAGGGGATTTTAATATCCTTTCTGAGAAAGCAGCCAATATTGACAACAACTGTAGTTCAGATTTCTTAGAAACTGAGAGGTAACTTATCTTTTTGTACAAGCTAAGGTCTGGTGCCTCTCCTGAAAGCTATGGTCTGCAAGTAGCCTTGCTTGCTGGGATACCAAAATCAATATTCAAGGCAGCATTTGATGCTAGCCAGGTTATGAAATCATTGCTTTCAAGTAATTTCAAATCAAGTGAATTGAGGGTAGAATTTTCAACCATACACGAGAAGTGGTTAAGGACGCTCTTAGCAACACCAAATAATAAATCACTTTGTAACAACATGGGCTTTACTACAGAGGATGCCCATGATACTTTGCTATGTGTATGGAAAGAACTGCAGAAATCCTCACGCCAGGGCTCCAAGAAATGATTGTAAATCGTTAGAGCTCCAACTGTGTCCCTTTCTTTGCAAAGTCTATAAATAAGCGAGTGATAAGTTTCCAGTGCTGGTAATAACCCCTTATCTTGCATTTCATAATGCAGTTTTAAGGCTCCCTTTATGCATCCCCTTTCACAGTTTGAAATTATTAGGAACTAAACCTTTCTCTAGCATTAGTTTAAAAATATTATTAGCCTCTTCCAAACTGCCCTTCTTGCAAAGACCATTCATAAGGGTGCTGAAGCTTTCAATAACAGGAAGAAAAGCCATTTTCTGCATTCTCAAATGCATCTTCACTACCATATCTACCTTTCCTACTTTGCAAAGTCCACCAATGACAGCATTGTATGTAGAAGCATTAGGTGCAACACCTTTTAGCTCCATTCTATCATACAAATTCATGAAAAAATCCGCATCTTCCATGCATAAACAATCAGTCAGCATATTGCAAGTTCTGACATCAGAAGCCAATTCTTTTACATAGGTGTTGTTCAGAATCTCATTAAACTCCTCCTTTCTGCAATTTTTTAAGAGTACTCTGATAAGTGACATGTAACTGCTAATACTTGGTATGGACATTTCAATGGCAACTTCTTTGGAATTTCAGAAGATGAGATCTTCCAAGTCCAATCTTTTTTACTGACACTAAATATCGAGAATGTCTTAGCTATACAACACATAGAGAATGTCTGATTGGCATAATATAGAGGTGTAATGGAAGCCAGAAAAAGCTATACACTGTTATTTCCAAGACATTTCACACATACTGTTCAAAGTGAAGAACACGATAGTAGCTGCAAAAAATGAGTAGCATTTTGGTTTTTGTTCTATGTTGCTAACTTGCATAAGATTTCAAACTGGTAAATTTGCATGTTAAAGTACACAGAAAAAGGATTTTAGGATCATGATATTTAAAAGTTAATCAAGGTCTTCTAGAAGATGAGTAACTTTCATCAACAACCCAACATTTCCACATCTTATCTAAAATGCATAAATGTTGTAGATTGTAAAAGTTCAAAACTTTAACTAGAGAACTTTAGGTTCCAAAAAAAAACATTAAATTTGTTCTCGTACAGTTTGTACCACACTAATTGGGACCACTTGTTGACTCTAGAAAATAATTTTAGCATCTAAAATATGGTCAGAATATGCATGAGCTCTTCCAAAACAGTTAGACTGCTATCTTCTGTTCCAAACTTCAACTAGACAATTTCATGTTCCAAAAAAAACATTAAATTTGTTCTTGTACAGTTTTGTACCACACTAATTGGGACCACTTGTTGACTCTAGAAAATCATTTTAGCATTTAAAATATGGTCAGAATATGCATGAGCTCCTCCAAAATAGTTAGACTGCTATCTTCTGTTTTTCCAATGGTGTGACTCTCCTTTCCACTACTCCCAAGGGGCTGTGGAAACAATTAGACTAACTTGTCCTATTTTGTGATAGCAAGTGTTGGAGGTTTACCTTAGCAAAACTACGCTTACAGTCTTCAATATTTCTACCAAGGCCATGGCCCACACCTTTATCTTGAAACATCAGACGGTTATATTATTTCATGTTAAACCCTCTTTGGGGCAAACCTTGATCTTGAGATTCAACAAACAAGATATAGCATGAGCCACAGAACTCTCTTTCCATCAAAATTTTTCCCTTGACTTTGGATCCCACTAAGGCTTCTGCCACAGTTAGACAACTTGCCAATTTACTGCAGCAAGACTGTACTAGATGCCCTGCCATTGGCAAAGAAGGCATCATTTTCTAGATTTTGGGTGAATTTGTACCTGTAAATGACACTGGATTGCTGACCTCTTGAATTAATCTTCTTCTTGTAGCTGTACCACATCTGCTTTCTACAACTAAGTAATTTGCACAGCTGAACTTGTCACACTAATGGACTCTAAAGTTACCCCTACCATGTGCACTGTGTCCATGGCACAACTTGACTTGACACTCTAATGGACTCTAAAGCTACCGCTATAATGTGCATGCCCATACTCAGACAAGTATTCTAGGTTCAACTTCCTCTAGTGTGACTGCTTTCATCATGGACTTTGTTGATCTTTGTCTCTTTCCTGGTTCAGTGGTGCCAGAAAGTTTACTCAGAAAATGAGCACTATATAGGTGTATGGTAGAACATAATTGCATTATAAACAACATATCTGCAATATTGGTGAAAATCTGTATTCTCCTTGTAAGTTATTCACAGTTCTCAAGTATAGTCTGTGAAAAATTAGAAAATCAAATGACACAATCTTGCCAACAAATTCTACTTGAGGGACCAGGACTGCTGGTTTTAGATGAAGGGTATTTCCCATGCAACAAGGACACCAACATACTCCATGCTCTTTCCCAAATACATACGAGGAGACGGGTGTTATTGTCAGGCACCCTCTTTCAGAACAATTTTAAAGAGCTCTTCAATCTTTTGAGGCTGGTAAGGCCTAATATTTTAGATTTGAACTCTTTTCAAGCCTTCTTCAGCCGGTTGATTAGTATCATTACTGCAACTGAGAGGCATCCAAAATTAATGTACAGGGGGCATGTTCAAGATACAGTGGAGAGAATCTTCTCTGAAGTGCTAGGTTATGCACTACAGAGTAGCACAGAAGAAGTTAAAACCTCTACTATACAGGATCTTCAGGAACTAACATCATTATTTGTCCATTACTATAAAGGAGATGTACTTGAAGATTTTCCTGGACTTGTTGATTTCACCGTTAAGTTGAACCTAAATGATAAACAGAGAGGAGCACTAAGCAAGCTCCAACAAATCTTAAGGAGTCATCTTCCAAACTGGACCCTATGGATGTCATTATAATAAGAATGCGAGCTACAAGAACAAGAGCATCATCAATATAAGCAAACCTCCCATCCTCTACCTTCAGAACTTGATTTACTAGGTGTTCTTCAAGTTCGATGGATAAGGCACGCCTCATAACAAGTTCACACACTTCTCCTACTGCTGTTCACACAGAAGATTGATTATTAGAGGCTGTTACATGCTCAATTTTTTTGGCTTTTTGCTTCTTCATAGTTGTATGAGACTGCTTTGGGGTTGAAAAGTGCCCATTATCCATGTAGGTGTGCCCAGGACTGTTGTAGGTGACTGATTATGCTCATGACAGTCCATATTTTTTAAGATCCATGGTTGTTCCTCATGAAATTCACCCAAAGAAGTGCCCATATTTGTTGTAGGTGACTTTTTTTTACCACTTTTAGGGCCGTTGTGTGAAAATATGCCTCAAAATGCCCCTTTGAAGGTTGTTTTACGGATAATAAGTGTACAAACCAAGGTTAAACAAACTTGATGTTTATTGATTATTTTAGATTCATTGTTTATCTCACAAAGGCTACCGTCGTTGAGTATTTAAAGACAATTTTATTGCAGAACTTCTCATTCATGCCTAGGTTTCACTAAATAATGCTAAGGAATGTTGATATAATGGCGCAGGTTGCATTTTGAAGGCTTAGGTATTCCTAGGACTGCCATTGGGGGCAGTTTCATTGCCGTAAAGTACCCAAACTTCAAAACCATTGCTGGAAAGCTCCTCCGATTGTTGATAACACACATGACTGATTATTAGAAGTTGCTACATGCCTAATTTTTTTGTTGTTTTCTTATTCACAGTTGTAGGAGACTGTTTAGGGGTTGAAAAGTTCCCAGAATCCATGCAGGTGTGCCTATGATTGCTATAGGTGACTGATTATGCTTAGGACGATCCATTTTTTTGAAGATCCATGGTTGTTCCTCGTGAATGTCACCCAAAGAAGTTCCCATATTTGTTCTAGGTGATTTTGTTTCACCACTTTTAGGGTTGTTATGTGAAAATATGCCTCAAAATGCCCATTTGAAGTCTATTTTATGGATAATAAGTTTCCTGACCAAGAATTCATTGCACAAACCTGTTGTTTATTGATTATGCTAGCTTGATATTGTCAGACTGAGACAAGGTGACTAATATTGGGATTTACATATATGCAGGTGTCATATCAGGTGCTCTTCTATACATTCGTGAAAAATAGTTCCTTTTTACAGGTACATTTAAACTTAATTCCAGGTTTCATTTGGGATTTTATAATTAATAAAACCTCTTTTCTTTTCACCAATTGTGTAGGGTCAGTTATTAACAACCCACTACCTTAGATTTCAACAGGAAACTATGGTTAGTATGGAAATTGTGGGTGCTATCATCGGAGTAGCAATAAGTGGATCGATTAGTGATGCCTATGGACGCAAGCTGTCAATAGTTATAGCTGATTTATTTTTTATTCTTGGATCGATCACCATGGATGCTTCTCCAGATCCATATGTTATTTTTGTTGGTAGAATGTTGGTGGGGTTAGGTGTTGGTATTGCATCAATCACTTCCCCTATTTATATTGCAGAAGCTTCACCTTCTAAAATAAGGGGAGCACAAGTGAGTACAAATACACTAATGAATACTGGAGTCAGTTCCTATCATATCTGGTGAAACTAGAATTTACTGAGGTAAGAAGGCTGGTGGATGGATGAATTTTTATATGTAATAGTTACTGACATTTGTTATTGTTTGTTGGCTTAGCTACTGATTTGTCATTTCCTGCACTTGACTAATTCTCAAGGCACTAGTTTCTTTGTGTATGCATAAGGAAAGTAGCATGAAATGAGTTCCTTGAGAATAAATGGGTAGCCTTGTAATTTATCCAATAAATTATGCATCAAAAATCTCAATAAATTATGTAATTTATCCAATAACTTATGGGTATCCGCGTAATTTTTTTTTTTAAATTTCAAAAACCGTCGCTTAAGCGATGGCTGCAAGTATTTTTTTTTTTTTAATTTCACCAACCGTGGATACAACGACGGCCAAGGCGTGGCTATAGCGATGGCAAGGCGTGGCTATAGCGACGTCTTGGATTTGCATTTAAAAAAAAAACCTTATACAGAGCGTGGATACAGCGACGGAAAGGCGTGGATACAGTGACGGCAAGGCGTGGATACAGAGATGACAAGGCGTGGATACAGAGATGACCAGACGTGGATACAGATACGGCCAGGCGTGGATACAGAGATGGCCAGGCATGGATATAGCGACGGCTTAGACATCTAACGAAATATATAACATTTTCGCTCTTGCGACACAAATTAGGGGTCGTCTCTATTACGATGGAATAGTTTCCATAAAAAAAAAACACTTAGACGTGGCAATATCACGCTTTTTCGTGGATATTGCCACGTTTTTCCGTGGCAAAATTGATCACTTGTACTAGTGTCTTAATTTTAGTGAACATTGTTTGGCATGCATAATTCCAAATAAACTATACATCCTTCATCAATAAGGAAAATAAAGGAGAAGCTAGTTTGGAAAAATTCTCTATAAATATTCTATAATAACCAACATGCCCTAAAAAGCTATGTACCTCTTTTTTGTGTTCCAGGAGTGGGTATATTTTCAATTACCCTAATTTTGGATGGATCTACCTAGATACCATCAGTAGAGATAAAGTGCCCTAGCAATACACCCTCGTTCATCATCATATGACACTTTTCAGTGCTGTTGGCTGCTATGGGCAGACCCGGGTTAACTATAATCAACCAACAACACCCTTAGATCACTGGCCCTTTTGGGGACAGACCGCAAAGTGGCCTGAAGTCTCACCTAAAGTGATTCTAATGGGTTGGCCAAGGACTCAAGCTTCTTGGACCAGGTTCTGTGGCGATCCCACTAGTGGCTCGCAGCTCTCCTAGCTATGAGTTCTCTTTCTGCGCGTCGCGTGATCTCCTGCTCACGTCACGTGATCTCCTCGTCTCGCAGCTCTTCTAGCCACGAGATATTCCTTTATACCATTGCACAATCCTTTCCTGCAGTGCGCACTTTCCCAGACTCGCGATATCTCCGACCTTATCGCATCATCGCGCACTGTGCGACACGCTAAGTCCTTAACCTGCGGTATCGCGCACCGCAGCTCCTCTGCCGGTGCGGTATCACCTCTCTGTGATATCCTACCTCCGCGGTTTAGTGCACTTAGCGTTGCTCGAGTCGACGTGCAAGACTTAACATACAAGGCTATTCGATACTGCAATAGAGACTGTTTTACGCAAAGCATAAATGAACCATATTCAGCATGCCAAAGACTTTACTTATGTTTATCCTTCCATATTGTTGTGAATTGATTAACACATTCATTCATTAAACTGTAAACAAAGTCCATGAACTGACTGAGAAATGCATAAGTAAACATAACACATAAACCAATCGCATAACACTTGATTTTAATGTGGTTCACCTCCAGGATGCAAGTTACATCCACAAAACTGTGTTTTTATTATAGCTCAGGGGAAGGTAAAACACAGTTCTACTGCAACGCATATGCAGCTTAAGATCTCCTCTCTTAGATCTCTTTTCTCTTCTATATTGCTCTCCTACAATATACTCTTCCCTCTCTATCAATCCCTGCGGATTGTTACATACATATTCTATAATCCAGCTATGGTTACCGTAAGATTGCGACCGCTAATAACAGAACCAGAGCTAGGCTTTTACAACAGTCTAATAATCTGCAAAAACACTACTAACCAACAAAGTGACTAGCTAACTCTCCAACCATTTTACAATACAAAATATATTCTTTTATAGGCAGCCCGAAGGTCTTGCCATTACAACACTGTGGGCCTGTCCCAACAGTAACCCAAAACCCTAACTAGTGACAGTCGGCCATATCTGTACTTGAGGTAGTCGCTTTCCATCACACCATAGCTCTCTGCAGTCTTCCATGCTTCCCGGCACTGATCATGGGTACTATGCACCGCTTCACCTTTCTATCCTTCGCCTTCAATGCTTCAGCCTCGTTGCTCCTTCTTCTTTTATGAGGGTCACTGAGCCCTCCTGTCTTCCGCCGCTTCCTTCAATACAGTGGTTGAGCTCTCTCTTCTCGGTCGCTCAGGTATCGTTGCCTTCTTTGACTTTTCTATCTTAAAAGTCATGGTTTTCGGCTTTGTTCTCCAGCTGGAAACGTGCTACGGCGTCGTAGCTCTGTCTTAACTTCTTTCCACCAAAACTTATCTTTCCACCAAAACTAGCAGCTTCTTCTGTAGCTGTGGGACCCTACTCCAATAGTCCCCTAACACTTACTTGTGGCTCACCCTCGAGCCACCTCCAGTGGGCTTCTCCTGCTGTAGCTTTCCCTTGGCTTCCTGTGAAGCCCTCTGCAACCTATCACAAAGTCCTGTGACTTCTCTCTACATCACTTCGACACTCTCTTGTGCCGATTTAAGCAAAGATTGACTAATACTGGCGTCTTCTATGGCGTCAGTTTTCTCTCTAGTGGTAGTGAACTCCATTTTTTGTTCAACCGTATCAACTATCTCTACGATTTGCTCTTGATACGGTTGAAGCATGTCATTAATGTACTTCTCCTTGGTTCTTAATTGCTGCGCTTCCTGCTGCAAACAGTTCATCTCCTTTGTTTTCCTCATCTTTTGAAGAGCTGCCAAGCCATCAATTTCTTCTTTCATTGCCGCAGTAGTATTCTCTATCTGCTGAATATTTTGCTAGATTTCTACTTTCTCCGGAGGCTCATCTAACTCGGTCCATGTGTTCGTTGCATCGGTTAGTACTAACCGTGCTTCGTCTATGCGAGATTGCATCTGCGCAGAAGTGAGTCGAAGGGCTTCTACTCGCGCTTTTTGGTCTGCTTGGGAGGTGTCTCGTATGCGAGCCTCAAGCTCAGTGATCTGCACCTTGTGGTTTGCCTTCATCTTGGCCACTTCTACGTCCATCCGAGTCACGGTTTGTTCTAGAGCCTTTGCTCTGTCTACTACTCTTCTTAGCTTCTGCGAAACTGGTAAGGCGAACTCAATGTTACATTGGGGCAGTTTCAATGCAATGCTCTACAAAAATTGAGACAGATCTTGCTCTCTTTCCTCATATGTTCATACTTCGTCTGCCTTTTTCTGAACACTGATAGCAAGTGCTGCATTCTGTTGCTGCAGCTGCGTATTCTATTTGTAAGTCTCGAGCTCTCTACTCTTGAGCTCTGCGCCTAGCTACTGCTGGATCATCTGCAACTGCTCAATATGAAACTCTGCAAGATTAACCTCGATGGGTTGTCTAAACTGAGCTGGGGGGTCCTTTATTGTGGGAGGGAATCAGATACTCCCTGGTGGAATTAACATAGTATTGAGGCGATCTTTGGCTAAGCTTTCCTGGCGGGACATCGGTGATGTCGAGGTTTCTCCGGTGGTCAGCTTTACAGGTGGAATGTACCTCATGGCAGTCTTCTCTGTAATCATTTTTAAGTCTAGAAGTTGTTTTTCGATTGCGCTCTGGCTCTTTTCCTGTGACTCCTTCATCGCGTCAAGTGAGTCCTTCAATGTGTCACACGTCCTTGTTGCGATGAGTTCATAGTCATCGTCTGTCAATGTGGTCTTCAAAGTTGGCTTTGAGGTTTTTTGTTTTTTCTTCTGCTGTGTCCCTGGTGGCCCTTGCTATGAAGGTTTCCTCTTTTCCCCTGGTAGTGGCTCCTCTGTTGAAGATTGTGTCTGGGTGTCTGCGTTATCTTTGTCCTTGTCCTGGTGTTCTATCTCTGCACTGTTTGATGATAGTGGTGCGGTGTCTTCATATTCCTGCTTCCATTGGTTGTCGAAGTCTCTTATGACTCCTTCGATGTCCCGGGCTGTCATCCTAAATGAGCCAGTATCCCAATCATCCCACTTAGTCCTTTTCGGTCGCAGATGGATTAAATGGGTGTCTGCCATTAAATTAAGCCGGCTATCATATATGTCCACAGTCTCTGTGCTGAGCCGTGGTGTCTCTTGAATGACCTTCATCAACAGCTTATAGTAATCATGGAATACCATTGTATTGATCATTTTCTTGGCTGGGCGGTTGGTCTCCCATAGGCTGGCATAGCGCACTCCTCTGGGTGCGCCACCTAGTATTTGTGGAAACTGGGTATGGGGTGGCTCCTTCCGTCCGACAAATGCACAAAGTATAAGCAACCACAAAAAATGGAAAGGGTGGTTGGCTTCATCTTGAGCTGCCAAGAAATCTGCTTACAGCATATTTAATAAGAATAGAGACCAATTGAACTGTTCCCCCTCTGTGACCTGTATGGCAAGGTGAATTACGGATCCTGTAACTTCCTTTGGTCAAACCTTGGTTAGCAGTCTTCCCGCGAGCAGACTGGCGGTGAATTTAAGTGTCTCATTTGGTATGCTTGAAATGTCATAAGCCCGTCCTCCTCTCTGTAGCTGATACTTAGTTACTAGGGCTTGTGGTAACTTGGAGTCCTTGGTTTTTCCTGTTGTCTGTATATCAGGGTGTCTACCTGTCTTGGACAGGCCGGTGATACGATGTATCAAATCAATGTTCAGGTCTACCTTGTTGCCTAGCCAGAGGTATCCTCCGTGTACGCAAGAGAGTAAAATGCGCACCACGGCGTTAACCTCTGCACCCCGTCCAAAATGAGGTAATCTCAGCAAATTGAGCAGTCCTGACCGCTCAAGAATCTGGAAATGCGGCAGGGGAACACATTCATCTCTCCCTGTCCTTAGGTTCTTCTCAATCTTCAGATAGTTGTCCAGCTTGAACTGAGGATATGTCTTACCATCTCCCAGGTTATAATCTACAAATTTAACAACAGCATCATATCCTACTAGATCTCCATTTTCCTTTACTCGAGAATCAATGGGTGGTATGGGAACAGTATACTTAGCGTTCTTAGAAATTCTTGGTTCTGGTGCGCCTTCAACTCGTGGTATCATGTAGTATGTTCCACTGTGAACTTCTTCCTCATGCTCTAAACCAGATTCATCGTTGACCTGAGATTGGCTCCTCGTTTGTGGTTGCTGTCTGTTCTGTGATGAACTTGGTGGAGCACTCTTTGGTGGCGTCGTCATAGCTCCTGCAAGGCCGTGACATTGAAATCTTCTCAAAATGTTTGCTATCGGTTCGTCCTCAGACATAACCCACTCAGTACAAAATGCCGGACGTGCACTGGCTGCAATTTCTGAAAATCACAGCACTCTGTAACCACTTAGCTCTGGACACAGAACTCTTAACAAATTACTCTATAGCTCTCGGGTTTTCTGCAAATGTAACCGTCCCACTTGAATACTTGCTGCTTTTATGCCCAATACGATAATCCCGGACACAACGGTCATCTAGAATGGACCCGTCGGTCATCATTAATGCCTGGACAAGACCATACCCACCATCCGATCCCTAATAAATGTGGAAATCTGATCGAATTTCCTTGAAACGTGTGTGTACAGGCATCGGTCTCGTCGGAGATTTTCCAAATCTGGAAAAATTGATTATACTGCTGCCAAATCTACGGTAAGATATACCGGTCATTACCTCATTAACTACCTGTCAGATGCTAACTTGACTGGCCTTTGTCAGTTGCAAAACTAAGTACGTGGCATGGGGAAACATCGCGCTGCCGCGATGCGATTCCGCATCATCTGTATAAAACAATATTACCTTCTTTTTTTTCAATTCCTCATTCTTAGAATACTACCTGCCGGTGTAGACTAGTTCTCGGTGCGATGCCTCCTTTCAACTACACTGGACATCTGCACCACCATAGACTGGTTAAGCTAGGGCTGAGAGGCGGGGGGGCTATCACTATAGGGCGTAAGCCTACTGCCATTAATCCATGTGGGCAAAAGCTCCCCATTCAGCTGGCTGAGCTGAACGACACCTCCCTCTGTGACTTGCTGTATCTGATATGGCCCCAGCCAATGTGTCTTGAACTTCCCTGGAAACTTAATGAATTTGTTGTCATAGAGGAGCACTAGGTCTCCGATTTGGAAAGTCTTATTCTTAATGTGTCTATCATGCCAAGCTTTTTCTCGTTCCTTTTCCCTTTTTTGGTGGAATCTGGCGATGAATCTGTCTTCTTCTAAGGCAAGTAGCTGTGCTAGCCTTTCCTCAACTGTGTCTGTATCAGTCATCCCGGTAATCTGAGCGATTCTTAAACTGGGAAGAATATACTCCATAGGCATAACAGCCTCCTGTCCATACACCAGGCTGAAAGGTGTGTATCCCGTAAGTTTCTTGCATGTGGTCCTGTACACCCATAATACAGCGTTAAATCTGAGGTCCCAATCATTCCTTTGGCTATTGCAGATCTTAGTAAGAGCATTTTCTAAAATCTTATTAAAGGCCTCCACTGTACCATTAGCCTGTGGGTGGTAGGGAGTGCTCTTATGGTGTTGAATCTGGAATTCTTCTGTCAATGCCTCAATAGTGCTATTCAAAAAATGCGTGCCTTGATCACTCATCAAAATTACTAGGCATCCAAATCTACTGATGATGTTTTCAAAAAGGAACTGTGCGGCTGTAGCAGCATCAAAATTTCTTACTTCTTTGGCCTCTGCCCATCTGGTGAGGTACTTTGTTCCTATGATAATATATCTCGCACCAGTGCGCTTTCCTGGTGGGTTGATAGGACCCACAAAATCTATAGCCCATTTGTCAAATGCGTGCAACGTGACCTGCGGTCGTAGTGGCATTTCATTGCATCGTGAGGGTTTTCCTACCCTTTGGCAGATATCACAGCATCTGCAAAAGTCCTTGGTGTCTTTATGCAATGTAGGCCACCATAATCCTGCCTCCAGGATTTTCTGCGCAGTCGGATTTCCTGCGAAATGGCCTCCTGCGGTTCCTGAGTGTGCCTCCTTGATAATAGCGTCTTTTTCATGCGGAATCACACATCTGCGCAGAACTTAATCCGCACCTAACTTGTATAGGTGTCCTATGATGAGGGTGAAGTCTGCTGCTTTAACAACCAACTGCTTCTTTTGCTGCTTAGTAAACTCATCAGGTGCTACTCCCATAGTGAGAAATTGAATAATATTGGCATAGTACTCATCTGCGATCTGGATAGAGAACAATGGCACATCCGGTAGATTGTCATCTAGGTTACTTGGCTCTTCTCCTGGGTATATCTGTGACAAATGATCAGGTCCTACATTTAGTCTTCCTGGTTTCACAATGATTTCAAAATCATACTCCTGAAAGAGGAGTAACCATCTGCAGATTCTCCCCCCTAACACTGGCTTATTGACCAAATACTTTAACACGGAATGGTCAGTAAACATCTTGAACGGGGCACCCAACAGGTAGTGCCTGAACTTCTGCAGCGCATACACCATAGCTAGGCCTTCTCTTTCAATTGTGGTGTAGTTCTTTTCTACTGTCGAGAGCTCTCTGCTGGAATATGCGATAGGGTGGTCAATGTCCCCTTCTCCTGGTTATGTTAAAACAACCCCTAATGCGATGCCAGATGCATCCACATGTACATGAAATGGCTTATTCAAGTCGGGAAATACTAAGATGGGTGCTGTAACCATCTTCTCTTTAAGCATGTCTAGACTCTGCTGACATTCCTCATTCCATAGGAATTTTACATCTTTCTTGAGCAATTTCTCCATTGGTGCTGTAATCTTTGCATAGCCCTTGATGAACTTTCTGTAGTACCCGGTATGACCAAGTACTGTCCTCAGTTGCTTGACTGAGTTGGGTGCTGGAAGATTTACAATGATAGCGATCTTCGCGGGGTCTACCATCAAGCCTTGTCTGCAAACAATGTGACCCAACAAAATACCGAATGGTGCACAAAATATACATTTCTTCAAGTTTAGAGAAATCTGGTACTGCCTACATTTCTCTAACATCAGTCTTAAGTCTCCTATATGCTTGTCAATTAGTCCAAATACAGTCCAATCATCAAAATATACTTCTAAGAATTTATGAATGTATTCTTTAAATGCAGCAACGACTACTCTAGAAAATATAGCTGGTGCATTCTTAAGACCAAAGGGCATTACCGTATACTGGAACGAGCCCCATTCTGTTGCAAAGGTGGTCTTGGACCGATCTTCTAGATGTATTCTGATTTGATGGTAGCCTGAAAACCCATCAGTGAAGGAGTAGACTTCCTATCCTCCCACGTTGTCTAATACCTCATCAGTGAACGGTGTCGGAAATGGATCGTGAAGCGATGCATCGTTGAGCTTGCGCAGATCGACATAGATCCTGATGTCTCCTTTTATTTTCTTTTCTTGTACAACCATGGGGCTAACCCATTTTCTTTCTTCTACCGGCTCAATGATGCCTGCTGCTAGCATCTTATCGATTTCGTCCTTTACTTTTTCTTTGTAGCATGGATTCAATCTATATGGGCGCTGCTTAACTGGTCTAGCATCCTCCTTCAATGGTATCCTCATAACTCCCAGGTCTCCAACTATTCCCTTCATATCTGTGAACTTGGTGGGAAATAGGTCTTGATAGTCATGTAACAAATCGGAAATCTGTCCGACTATTTCATCATTCCAATAGTCTCCAATAGAGGCAAACTTAGGTTCTGCGTCTGTGCCAATATTGATCTTTTTAATCTTGATAGGTTCGGTGATTGCTGGAATTTCTAACTGTGGTCCCCCAACATCGTGACTCCCTTTTGACTCCAGAATGTTGGTGTTGTGAGGATCCTCATCCTCATCCTTGTCTTCATTGTCTGGCTTTGCTGCGAATTTATAGCACTCAAGAGCGTCTTGCAACTGGATGGCCCACTCAGGTTGATCCTGCACTGAGATGGTACAGTCCTCGAATATATTGATCCTAATTATGTCTAGGGCCTGAGAAACACTTGGATGTTCTGATTCAAACATGAAGGTGAGTAGGAAACTGTCTGTCATAAGTGACCATGTGGTCGTCCCCTTGCGCAACTCGGTCTCTGTGTACCAGTTCCTTGGAACTGTGTCCAATGTGTGAATGAATCTGTGAACCCATTCATCCTCGGGGATGTTCGACCAGTTCTGTTCACATGTCTAAATGTGTGCCCTGGGGTCAGTTTCTCCTGTGTACTTCTGCGGGACATACTCTTTGTCGACCGAAAATCTGATCGCCATCAATATTTTAATATCATCCCATGATGTGATATTTTCTTTATGCGCATACCACCATCTTGCAGGTGTGGCTCGTACTGCAAGGTCCATAGCTGCGATCCTCTGCTCGTAGGGAATATGTTGCTCAAACTTCTCAAAGAAGTCCTGGATATCTGTCAGACCATGATATGATGGGATCTCAATGATCTCTGTGCCAATCCATCGCAGTGACTTACTTATAAACGCACATCTATGCGCTGAGACTTCGTAAAGTCTGTTCTGCCAGTTCTCTAGACCAACATCGGAATCCGATGCACATGAGCTGTCGCATTGCCAACTAATGTTCCCTTCTTTGGTTGGATTGATGTAGTCGCTTTGGTTCATAGTCATCTGGTAGAGACTATCCATGTTATGTGCCTCCTCCTCTGCTCGGATAGGTTCGATGTATCTAGTACCTTGGTAAGGATCCAGCGGTGCGATGAACCGGATCTGCGCATCCTCAAAGTTCATTTGTCTTCTCTTTAGGTCGATGATAGCCTTGCTACCAATCGCCCAATCGATACTTAATAGTGCTGGATATGGTCGACTGTCACCAATGATTTCTATAACCTCAAAGTCCGCAAAAGTAAGAACTCCGTCAATGTCAACTGGCACCTGTGGCAGTTGACCCAATGGTGATACTCACTGCTAGTTAGCTAATCTCAGGTGGATAGGTGATCTGACTAACTGAGGGCTACCCATCTATTCCCATGTCTGCTTAGTTAGAACGTTCACCTCTGATCCTAGATCTAAGACAACTTCGTCCATTTTGAACTCTCCAATTTGTGCTGTGAGTTTCATCTCTCTTCCGGTCCTTGTATGTCCTGTAATATTATGAACAGTGCAGTGTGCACTGCCCGAGAGAGAAGGTTGCTGACACTGATCTATGATGCGCTGTAGCTCGCCGATAGCTTTTTCATTTCTCAAGAGCTTCAAGCAACTGCGCAGGAAGGATTGTATACTTCCTATTGATTCATCCTCGTTGCATCTTCCCGATGTGGTAGCCTGCGGTATCTGTTCTGGGCTATCGCCACAAGGTGCTTGTTGCGGTATGCCCCTATACGGCAGTACCTGCGATCCTGATTGTGTAGTTTCATCAAAGGAAGCCTTGGCTTCATGAAATGTCTCTTTATTCTTCTGTAGGTTGAGTGCTTTTGCTTTACCAGGAGCTCTGCGCACCCACTCCTGACTTGTGTTCTTTTCAGTCTCCTGCGATGTCCCACTGGTGGAAGCACCGCTACGAGTCACAATATTGACTCTTGGTTCTGGTTCTGCCTACTTAGCAACAATAAGCTAGATTTTCTGGTGTACTGCTGGCTTAGGATCATTGATTTTAGCTATCAAGGTAGGACACTCCTCTATGGTATGATCATAAGATTTGTAGTAGTTACAAGTAGTAGTGGGGCTCTGACAGTCCCTAGCATAGTGTCCTACAACTCCGCAGTTATAACAAGTGATTGGTCCACGACCATGGCCAAAACCTTCTCCTCTTGCGAAGCCTCCTCCACAGCCTCGTCCTCTGAATCCTCCTCCTCGGCTGCCATAAGTCAGATCAGGCTGTGGTCCTGCTGCTGGACCCTGTGTTTCTGACTGGACTCTATATACGTCATGTTTTCTATCCAACATGAGATCATAGGCTTGGAAATTCTGTTCATCATGTCTGATAGAACTGTAGAAGACAGAGTATAGGTTCTTAGGTGTCTGTACATACTTCTTAATCAAAGGGCATTGCTGAGGTGGGTGTCCTTGTGTTTTTCATATTTCACACCATGGCCCTTGCGTTCGTGTTAAGGGGTTAGGAGCCCCTGACGCCAAATATTCTGCAAATACTGGATAGTTGTCTTTGGTATGACCCTGTGCTCTACATTGTAAGCACCATATGTATTGCATAACCTCTTTTTCTTTCTTAAGTTCATGTATCTGTAACGTGAGGTTGGCCAACTGGTTCTGTAGGGTTGTCATGCCTGCACTGGTTTCTGCTAAAGGTGAAGCTTCTAGCTTCATCACCATCTCCAATGTGTCACCCTGCGTCTGGAGTTTCTGCTGCATTAGTGGCACTCTGATGTGAGGGAGCAGCGCTGCAATAAACCATTCCTTATGCTGCTCCGGCGCAACTCAAAACTTACTTGGTCTATAAGAGCTTTGAATTTCTGGTCAAAGTCCCATACTGATTCTGATGGTAGATGCTTAATATCCTTGAGCTTTGTAATGCACTGAGATTCAGACTTAGGTTTCTTGAACTCTTTAATCATGGCGTTCTTGACCTGGGCAAGTGTCTTGGGTATTATGGTATACTTTATATACCATGTTAAAGCTCGATCTCTGAGTGTAGTGACCAACTATACAAGTTTAAGGTTATCTTTGTTGATTGTTTTAATGGTCCACATGGCTTCACATAGAAACCAATGCTATTCCGGGTCCTCTGCTCATGTACCCTTAAATGTAGGTAGCTTCATATCATATCCCATTCTATTTCTCTATGGTGGGTTCTGATTGACTGGATTACTACCACTCAGCGGTGTAGGTGAAGGTGATGTAGCGGCAGTAGGTACTGTCTGTGAGCTACTGGATGGAGTACCTATGGGATTACTCTGAGTCCCGGTCTATTTCTGTGGGGTATAGGGATGGTAAGGGGTACCCCCCTCTGGTTCTTCTATGGTACTAGGGCTCGGTTGCCTACTATTGTCTGAACTATCTCCAAATACAGGAGAGCTAAAAGCTACTTTATATTTCTTGCCACTACGTGTGCGTCCAATGTCATCAAAATCACTTTCAAACTCTTGTGACATTACTATCTTTTACTTATTCATCTGAAATCATGTCCATTACTCCTTTTTCATGTAGCAGCATCTTAATGGACAAGTTTAGAGACTTTAGGTACTTACCACGATATCCTTTGAAGAAGTACCACTCAGCCTCGCTAAAGCTCTTTCTTTGGTCAACTCCAAATTCTGTAACAAAGCCTCCTAGCACACTCGCAAGCCAAAAGTCTACTGCTCTCGTAATGGGATTGTCGAGGTTCTGCACGGCCTGAATCAGCTCCGGTGTCCAGACAATGTTTCTTTTCTTCTTGAATATGTTCCTATCTGTCAACTTGGATAACCGGTCGAAAAGCTCGTTTCCATAGGTTACAAAAAATATGGCGTGTATATCTGAAGTGATATGCTTTTGTAACCAGTCCTCTGTGCTTAGTTTAGGGCTCCGATTTTCTTTCTTGGAAAACTCCGTTAGGTTTGAATCCAACCACTAGTGAAACTCTTCTCAGGTGGGATGCCAATAGAACATTAGCGCTCAGTTGCTCAAAACCGGCAATGGAACCATTTGTTGGCTGCTATGGGCAGACCCGGGTTAACTATAATCAACCAAAAACACCCCTAGATCACTGGCCCTTTCGGCGACAGACCGCAAAGAGACCTGAAGTCTCACCCGAAGTGATTCTAATGGGTTGGCCAAGGACTCAAGTGTCTTGGACCAGGTTCTGTGATGATCCCACTAGTGGCTCGCAGCTCTCCTAGCTACGAGTTCTCTTTCTGCGCATCGCGCGATCTCCTGCTTGCGTCGCGCGATATCTTTGTCTCGCAACTCTTCTAGCCGCGAGATATTCCTTTATACCGTCGCACAATCCTTTCCTGCGGCGCGCACTTTCCCAGACTCGCGATATCTCCAACCTTATCGCATCGCCGTGCACTGTGCGACACGTAATTCCTGCCCTACGCTAAGTCCTTAACCTGTGGTATCGCGTACCGCAGCTCCTCTGCCGGTGCGGTATCACCTCTCTGTGATATCCTACCTCCGCGGTTTAGCGCACTTAGCGTTGCTCGAGTCGACGTGCAAGACTTAACATACAAGGCTATTCGATACTGCAATAGAGACTGTTTTACGCAAAGCATAAATGAACCATATTCAGCATGCCAAAGACTTTACTTATGTTTATCCTTCCATATTGTTGTGAATTGCTTAACACATTCATTCATTAAACTGTAAACAAAGTCCATGAACTGACTGAGAAATGCATAAGTAAACATAACACATAAACCAATTTCATAACACTTGATTTTAATGTGGTTCACCTCCAGGATGGAAGTTACGTCCATAGAACAGTGTTTTTATTATAGCTCAGGGGAAGGTAAAACATAGTTCTGCTGCACCGCATATGCAGCTTAAGATATCCTCTCTTAGATATCTTTTCTCTTCTATATTGCTCTCCTACAATATACTCTTCCCTCTCGGTCGATCCCTGTGGATCGTTACATACATATTCTATAAGCCAGCTACTGGTTACCGTAAGATTGCGACCGCTAATAACAGAACCAGAGCTAGGCTTTTACAACAGTCTAATAATCTGCAAAAACACTACTAACCAACAAAGTGACTAGCTAACTCTCCAACCCTTTTACAATACAAAATACATTCTTTTATAGGTAGCCTGAAGGTCTTGCCATTACAACACTGTGGGCCTGTCCCAACAGTAACCCAAAACCCTAACTAGTGACAGTCGGCCATATCTGTACTTGAGGTAGCTGCTTTCCATCACACCACAGCTCTCTGCAGTCTTCCATGCTTCCCGACACTGATCATGGGTACTATGCACTGCTTCGCCTTCAATGCTTCAGCCTCGTTGCTCCTTCTTATTTTATGAGGGTCGATGAGCCCTCCTGTCTTCTGCCGCTACCTTCAATGCCGTGGTTGAGCTCTCTCTTCTCGGTCGCTCAGGTACCGTTGCCTTCTTTGACTTTTCTATCTTAAAAGTCATGGTTTCCGGCTCTGCTCTCCAGCTGGAAACGTGCTACGGCGTCGTATCTCTGTCTTAACTTCTTTCCACCAAAAATTATCTTTCCGCCAAAACTAGCATCTTCTTCTGTAGCTGCGGGACCCTGCTCCAACAGTCTCGGGACCATTTGTTGGCTGCTATGGGCAGACCTGGGTTAACTATAATCAACCAACAACACCCCTAGATCACTGGCCCTTTCGGCGATAGACAACAAAGTGGCCTGAAGTCTCACCCGAAGTGATTCTAATGGGTTGGCCAAGGACTTAAGCGTCTTGGACTAGGTTCTATGGTGATCCCACTAGTGGCTCGCAGCTCTCCTAGCTGTGAGTTCTCTTTCTACACGTCGCGCGATCTCCTGCTCACGTTGCGCGATCTCCTCGTCTCGCAGCTCTTCTAGCCGCGATATATTCCTTTATACCGTCGCACAATCCTTTCCTGCGGCGTGCACTTTCCCAGACTCGCGATATCTCCGACCTTATCGCATCGCCGCGCACTATGCGACATGCAGTTCCTGCCCTACGCTAAGTCCTTATTCTATGGTATCGCGCACCGCAGCTCCTCTACCGGTGCGGTATCACCTCTCTGTGATATCCTACCTCTGCGGTTTAGCGCACTTAGCATTGCACGAGTCGACATGCAAGACTTAACATATAAGGCTATTCGATACTGCAATAGAGACTGTTTTACGCAAAGCATAAATGAACCATATTCAGCATGCCAAAGACTTTACTTATGTTTATCCTTCCATATTGCTGTGAATTGATTAACACATTCATTCATTAAACTGTAAACAAAGTCCATGAACTGATTGAGAAATGCATAAGTAAACATAACACATAAACCAATCGCATAACACTTGATTTTAACGTGGTTCACCTCCAGGATGGAAGTTACGTCCACAGAACTGTGTTTTTATTATAGCTCAGGGGAAGGTAAAACACAGTTCTGCTGCACCGCATATGCAGCTTAAGATCTCCTCTCTTAGATCTCTTTTCTCTTCTATATTGCTCTCCTACAATATACTCTTCCCTCTCTGTCGATCCCTGCAGATCGTTACATACATATTCTATAAGCCAGCTACTGGTTACCGTAAGATTGCAACCGCTAATAATAGAACCAGAGCTAGGCTTTTACAACAGTCTAATAATCTGCAAAAACACTACTAACCAACAAAGTGACTAGCCAACTCTCCAACCCTTTTACAATACAAAATATATTCATTTATAGGCAGCCCGAAGGTCTTGCCATTAGAACACTGTGGGCCTGTCCGAACAGTAACCCAAAATCGTAACTAGTGACAGTCGACCATATCTATACTTGAGGTAGCCGCTTTTCGTCACACCATAGCTCTCTGCAGTCTTCCATGCTTCCCGGCACTGATCATGGGTACTATGCACCGCTTCGCCTTTCTATCCTTCGCCTTCAATGCTTCAGCCTCGTTGCTCCTTCTTCTTTTATGAGGGTCGCTGAGCCCTCCTGTCTTCCGCCACTGCCTTCAATGCAGTGGTTGAGCTCTCTCTTCTCGGCTGCTCAGGTACCGTTGCCTTCTTTGAATTTTCTATCTTAAAAGTCATGGTTTCCGACTCTGCTCTGCAGCTGGAAACGTGCTACGGCGTCGTAGCTCTGTCTTAACTTCTTTCTACCAAAACTTATCTTTCTGCCAAAACTAGCAACTTCTTCTGTAGCTGCGGGACCCTGCTCCAATAGTCCCGGGACCATTTGTTGGCTGCTATGGGCAGACCCGGGTTAACTATAATCAACCAACAACACCCCTAGATCACTGTCCCTTTCGATGACAGACCGTAAAGCATCCTGAAGTCTCACCCAAAGTGATTCTAATGGGTTGGCTAAGGACTCAAGCGTCTTGGACCAGGTTTTGTGGTGATCCCACTAGTGGCTCGCAGCTCTCCTAGCTGCGAGTTCTCTTTCTGCGCGTCGTGCAATCTCCTGCTCGTGTCGCGCAATCTCCTTGTCTCATAGCTCTTCTAGCTACGAGATATTCCTTTATACCGTCGCACAATCCTTTCCTGCGGTGCGCACTTTCCCAGACTCGCGATATCTCCGACCTTATCGCATCGCCGCACACTGTGCGACACGCAGTTCCTGCCCTATGCTAAGTCCTTAACCTGCGGTGTCGTGCACCACAGCTCCTCTGCCGGTGCGGTATCACCTCTCTGCGATATCCTACCTCCGTGGTTTAGCACACTTAGTGTTGCTCGAGTCGACGTGCAAGACTTAACATACAAGGCTATTCTATACTGCAATAGAGACTGTTTTACGCAAAGCATAAATGAACCATATTCATCATGCCAAAGACTTTACTTATGTTTATCCTTCCATATTGCTGTGAATTGATTAACACATTCATTCATTAAACTGTAAAGGCAAGGAGAGGATACGAGAATATCAGAATCTCTGGTTTACATACCCTGTAAAAACATCTCAACTTGACAAGAAAAACCTTAGTAGCACAAGTTTTATAAAAAACCAAATGAACCATTAAGCTGATTTATTTAAACAAAATAAATGTAACTAACTAAAAGAAGCAAAGTTTTATTATAGCTAAAAATAGAAATGCAGAAAGTAAATGCTCTCTTTCAAGGAGCTTATTTTCCTACTCTAAGCATGATATAAAAAGGGTTAAGTGTAATCAGAAATCCAATGTAACCACCTAAGCATTTTATTGACATAATTTTTTTTTTCCTTGTCTTTGGTTACCAGCCAAAGTAAGGATACTTTATTTAGAAAATGAAAACCTGCGTGATGATCCAGAAGGGGCGGGATGGATGGGAAATCATAGGCATGAATAATGTAGTCAAAATTCCTCCCAAACTGGTAAGTGCTTGTGCAGGCTGCTTCTATCCAAGACTGGATAGGGTTGATGTACAAATTGGAATGATGAGGCAGGTTGACTACACCATCATACTGATCATGAAGGCTTATCGGATGATAATTCACTGTATAAGCCCCAAGCAGCTCTAAGTCATTAGAAAACTCTATATGTGAAGATGATAGTTGAGATTGATATTCTAATAACTGCATCACATCCATCTTTTCACAAAACTGCTTCTCCATATCTTCATTACTGAT
>LPNX010810825.1:449984-547899 GCA_001517045.1 Pseudotsuga menziesii
ACTGTCAATCATGGGGCTGATCTGACTGACACCTCAACCTGTTGACTGAAGAATCCACCAAAAATCATCCAGTTGAGCCAAAAACGTGTTGAGGAGAGAGAGAGGGCGAAATTCCCCATAAAGGATGCTCAAGATCAACTCTGGATCTGATTTGATCACCTCCTTAAGTCAAGGATTTGTCAGATCCAATCAATCTGCTTCAGATCTGACTAATTTCAATCAAATCGGCTGAGAATCCATTGATTTATTGATTTTGGATTTACTCCATTATTCATCAATTTATTAATTAAAATAATCAATAATTGATTTTTGGGGCTTTCTGACCTGAGTGATGGAAAATCACTCAAAACTAGGAAATAGTGGGTCCATGGGTTTACATGGTGCTCTTAGCTTGAAAATGAGCACTTACATGATTGAAACCGATTATTTGGCCCACTTTTATTACAAAATCAATTTTTCCAATTAAAGTATTAAAAAATAGCCTAAGTTTTGGAAAAATTAAAATTTAATAAAAAACACTGAAAAAACTGAAAAATTGAAAAATTGAAAAACACCTAGGGGGACTTAGACATGTTCATATGACTCAAAAATGATGTCTAGCATGCTTATACATTGACACATAGACTCTAATAACCTCAATAGGCCTAAATGCCAAGCCGACCACCCCAACTTTGGAGGTATGGAGTGAAAAACTCAGAAATGATCAGTCGTTTATTCAACAACCAATAATAACCAAGGGAAAAAACACCCTGGGCTGATAGGATTGACAAATGAAGTCTAAAAGACCGAGTCTTTTATAGAAACTATCATGCTAGAACATTTATTACAATTCCCCCATGGGGTATGAACATGTGATATGATACAACAAAGCTTCTTGGAAGCAAGACTGAAAGTTCTCTGAAGTCCAAACAAGTTATCCCTGTCCGGTTCACCAGGCTCACTTGATAGAACACCCTTAAGTACAACTTAGGTGGTGACAACTCTCCAACCCTTTTACAATACAAAATATATTCATTTATAGGAAGCCCGAAGGTCTTGCCATTACAACACTATGGGCCTGTCCGAACAGTAACCCAAAACCGTAACTAGTGATAGTTGGCCATATCTGTACTTGAGGTAGCCGCTTTCCATCACACCACAGCTCTCTGCAGTCTTCCATGCTTCCCGACACTGATCATGGGTACTATGCACCGCTTCGCCTTTCTGTCCTTCGCCTTCAATGCTTCAGCCTCATTGCTCCTTCTTCTTTTATGAGGGTCACTGAGCCCTCCTGTCTTCCGCCACTGCCTTCAATGCAGTGGTTGAGCTTTCTCTTCTCGGTCGCTTAGGTACCGTTTCCTTCTTTGACTTTTCTGTCTTAAAAGTCATGGTTTCCGACTCTGCTCTCCAGCTGGAAACGTGCTATGACGTCGTAGCTCTATCTTAACTTCTTTCTGCCAAAACTTATCTTTCTGCCAAACTAGCAGCTTCTTCTGTAGCTGCGGGACCCTACTCCAATAGTCCCGGGACCATTTGTTGGCTGCTATGGGCAGACCCGGGTTAACTATAATCAACCAACAACACCCCTAGATCACTGGCCCTTTTGGCGACAAACCGCAAAGCGGCCTGAAGTCTCACCCGAAGTGATTCTAATGGGTTGGCCAAGGACTCAAGCGTCTTGGACCAGGTTCTGTGGCGATCCCACTAGTGGTTCGCAGCTCTCCTAGCTGCGAGTTCTCTTTCTACGCGTCGTGCGATCTCCTGCTCGCGTCGCGTGATCTCCTCGTCTCGCAGCTCTTCTAGCTGCGAGATATTCCTTTATATCGTCGCACAATCCTTTCCTGCGGTGCGCACTTTCCTAGACTCGCGATATCTCCGACCTTATCGCATCGCCGCGCACTATGCGACATGTAGTTCCTGCCCTATGCTAAGTCCTTAACCTACGGTATCGTGCACCACAGCTCCTCTGCCGATGCGTTATCACCTCTCTGTGATATCCTACCTCCACGGTTTAGCACACTTAGCGTTGCTTGAGTCGACGTGCAAGACTTAACATACAAGGCTATTCGATACTGCAATAGAGACTGTTTTACGCAAAGCATAAATGAACCATATTCAGCATGCTAAAGACTTTACTTATGTTTATCCTTCCATATTGCTGTGAATTGATTAACACATTCATTCATTAAACTGTAAACAAAGTCCATGAACTGACTGAGAAATGCATAAGTAAACATAACACATAAACCAATCGCATAACACTTGATTTTAACGTGGTTCACCTCCAGGATGGAAGTTGCATCCATAGAACTGTGTTTTTATTATAGCTCAGGGGAAGGTAAAACACAGTTCTGCTGCACCACATATGCAGCTTAAGATCTCCTCTCTTAGATCTCTTTTCTCTTCTATATTGCTCTCCTACAATATACTCTTCCATCTCTGTCAATCCCTATGGATCGTTACATACATATTCTATAAGCCAGCTACTGGTTACTGTAAGATTGTGACCGCTAATAACAGAACCAGAGCTAGGCTTTTACAACAGTCTAATAATATGCAAAAACACTACTAACCAACAAAGTGACTAGCTAACTCTCCAACCCTTTTACAATACAAAATATATTCTTTTATAGGCATCCCGAAGGTCTTGCCATTACAACACTGTGGGCCTGTCCCAACAGTAACCCAAAACCCTAACTAGTGACAGTCGGCCATATCTGTACTTGAGGTAGCCGCTTTCCGTCACACCACAACTCTCTGCAGTCTTCCATGCTTCTCGGCATTGATCATGGGTACTATGCACCGCTTCACCTTTTTGTCATTCGCCTTCAATGCTTCAGCGTCGTTGCTCCTTCTTATTTTATGAGGGTCGCTGAGCCCTCCTGTCTTCCGCCGCTGCCTTCAATGCAGTGGTTTATCTCTCTCTTCTCGGTCACTCAGGTACCGTTGCCTTCTTTGACTTTTCTATCTTAAAAGTCATGGTTTTCGGCTCTTCTCTCCAGCTGGAAATGTGCTACGGTGTCGTAGCTCTGTCTTAACTTCTTTCCGCCAAAACTTATCTTTCCGCCAAAACTAGCAGCTTCTTCTGTAGATGTGGGACCCTGCTCCAACAAGTGCTCAAAGATAGCTCGGTTTGCTCACAGCGTGTTAGAACCTTCTCCAAGTTTTTAAGTGCCTCTTCAAATTCACTGCCATAAGGGGTAAAATCATCCATGAAAATCTCCATACTTTCATTGACCATCTCCAAAAATATTCCAATCATAGCTCTCTGAAATGTGGTTGGTGCATTGCATAGTTCGATGGGGAGTACCCTGTATGGAAAGGTACCACAGGGGTAGGTGAAGGTGGTTTTGTCTTGGTCCTCATGAGAAATCTGGATTTGATTGTACCCGCTTAAACCATCCAAAAAGAAGAATAACTTCTTTCGAGATAGGGTATCAAGTACTTGGTTGATGAAAGGCAGAGGAAAGTGGTCTTTCTGTGTTTCCTTGTTCATGTCTTTGTAATCCATGCAGACTCTCCATTTACCATTCTTCTTGGGTACTATCACGAGTGGAGAAACCCATTTGCTATCTGAGATTGGGTATATAAACCCTGCTTCCAAAAGTTTTTGAATTTCCTCCTTCACTATGTCCCTAAGATTGGGGTTCCTCCTTCATTGTGACTGGCACATAGGCCGAGAGTCACTCTTTATATAAATGTGGTGGGTGCATAGATTAGAATGGATACCATTCATGTTTATGTATTCCTAGGTGAATGCCCCCTTATGATTTTTCAATAGAGTGATTAGGCATTCCTGTTCATCAAGAGTAAGATTGGGATTGATATTCAGGGTTTTTCCTAGCTCTATCTCAACTTGAACACTTTTCAAATTTTTCGACACTGGAATTATGTGAGTGTCACTGACTAATGTCTCCTCTATGCTATTTTATTTATCTTCTTCACCTAGAGTACTATTCAGGATATGATAATGATGAGGTCATCGAATATTCCATCGGGTTTGATGGTGGACCTATCTGTCAGTTCTAAAATGGTAGGGGTTGGCCTGATATTGGTGAGCTGAAGTTTTCATACAGTTTCTATGGTCGTGACATTAATAGCTGCACCTAAATCTACCAGTACATTTGGCATCTACATGTTCCCAATATGCACAGTGACAGTGGGATTCTTAGTATCTTCGTCTTTGGCCAAGAGGGTTTTTCCCATTATCAATTCAACTAATTTCCCTATAACATGGACAGTGGGAGGATCCCTGGTTTTTCTATCTGGCTTTCTTATACACAGATTCTGAATAGTTTTGGCATAGATAGGAACATTATGAATGGCCTACAGCAGTGGAATTTTGACATAGAGGTTTTTCAACTCTCCTAAAAGGTTAAATTGAGGTTGCTCCACTGCCTTATGTAGTGTCAGTATTTCAGGATATGGCGGTTCTCTAATCAGTTGTGTAGGCATATGTCAATAGATGTTTCTCCTTATGTTTCAGCTGGTGTCTCGGTAGGACTTTCAATTCCCTCAATAATGGGGATCGTTGTGTTGGATGAGCACTTCTGATTCATTCTTTCTTCACACGGAGAGGATGGAATATCCTCAATGACCAAAGGATCCACTACCCTCCCTGATCATAAGCGGATGTCGTTACAGGGAACTAGCGTAATGGAGTAAGAAGGAATATTGGCAGTCTCAAACTGGTGGACTACTTTATTTTTTAGGTTGGGGTTAGGTTGAGTAGGCAGCTGTGATCATATAGGCATATTGGGTGCAACATTGTTCTATAGTTGCAGCTACTGCTGATATGGCTAAGGGTATTGTTGAGGAGGGTATGGTTGATGAGGAAACTATTGGTGTGGAAATTGTTGATGTGTAAATTGTTGAGGAGATTGGCTATGGGAAAACTGGTTTCCTAGATGGAATTTCCTCCACCTAGGAGACTAAGAATTCTGTTGGTTTGGTGGCTGTGTCCAAGAGTTCCAGGAGTTGAAATTTTACATAGGAGGTTGAGAAGGTTGCCATTGATGGTTGGAATAAGATGAAAGGAATTATGTATTCATGTGATGCATATTATTCCAATTATTATTAAAAAATAGAAATGATTCTGGAGTCATACCTTGGTTTCGAGGTTTCCAAGGCTTTTTCTGGGAAATGAACTAGCCTGGTTCCACATCTGGAGTTGATTCCTGCAGAACTGCCTTCACTTGAGGTAGTGAGGGGCACTCCTTTGTATCATGGTTTAGTTCATAGAGCTGACACACTTCTACTTTATTGAGTGGGAAATCCTTCAAGGGATGTTTCTTCCTACATTTGGGGTAGAATACACTGAGTGTTAGATCCTCTACTGCTTGTTTCTGCTTTTCCCTCAGGACATCTATTTCTGAGGATATGGATCTCATCATTTCTATTTTGAAGTTCTCAAGAAGGTTTCCTATTTTTGCTCGGGTAGATCCTCCATTGGATGAATTTTGTGTTCTGTCGAAGACATCTTGTTCTAATTTATCCCATTTTTTGTTCCTGGAAGAACCTCTGGAATACCTTTTGCATAATTCGACAATATTTTGAAAGGATTCCTTTGAGATATCCCCCTTTCCTAGCAGGTTCAACATACCTAGGCAGTATTCCCTAATCCAACTAAGTAAGATTATCTTGAGCACATCTAACCCCATATTAGTATGTCCAGCCCTCTGCACAATGTACAAGATCCTCTCAACAAATATTCCAAGATTTCTTCGTCCCTTTGTACCATCTTGAACAACTCTTCTCTTTTATCTTTGGTGTTGCAGTACTGCTAGTATTTTTCTAGGAACACATGTTTCATTCGGTCCCAGGTGGTGACAGTTCTACCACCTAGGCTCATGAACCAATGTAGTGCATTTTCATTCAAAGTACCAGGGAAAATTTTTAACTTCTGATCAATGGAAGTGTAGTCATAGCTGTGACAGAGCATCTCAAACTCGAAGAGGAATTCATCTATATCCTCTGTGGCTTTTCCATGAAAACAGGGTAATACTAATGGTGATATGTTTTTCATGGGGGTTAGTCCTTATGGATGTTGAATGGGGAACTGGAGTGTGAAAATGGTTCCCTTAAGTGGGGGATCATCGTCGTTGTGATGATTTCCCCCCATCACCTGTTCAAGATATTCCCACTTGCGTTTGTTATTCATATTTTCTTCTTCTCTCTCCTTCCTTGGTTCCTTTTGATTTTCCTACTTCTTATGAAACCGTGTCCACTCCTCCTTTGTTACCTCCTTCCCATTAATGTGATAAATCATGTCTCGATCAGTTGCTCCCACAGCACTAACTCTGTCTTGCTCCGTAGGGACACCTAAGGGTGTTGTAGTTCCTCCCATGTTCTCCATTGTGGAAACTGATGATTCCACCCTGGGAGTAGTTGGGATTCTTCTGATGGAGGACCCCTGATGGTGAGCTCTGGTAGAGGAATTGGTTCTAGCAACCATATCATAAATGAATGTTATTCTTCCTAAGGCTAGATTTCTTCCACGACCTCAACCACCTGCAATCTTAGTATTCTGGGGAGTTCTGGGGGTTATATGAATGCCACGGTGTACTCTTCTTGTATTCATCCAACCCAAAACATGAAAACTTAAAAAATGAAGAAAAAATGAATGGATGCAACTACTATGGTCTCTAATAATTATCTTCCCCGGCAATGGCACTAAAATGTTGGGCACTCTATATGCTAATTAATTAAAACCAACATACAGAATGTTCAATATAAATTGTCAACCGAGGCAAGTCTTTTTATTGCAAAGATAACTCACAATGTCTATGCTTAAACACTAAGTAGTTGATGCTATTGAATGAACTATCCTACCTATCTTTTCATCCCAACTCTTCCCACGATTAATATAATCTAAATCACCTTCCTAAGAATGCAAAATTGTAATTACCTTCCTACAACTTCAATCTAGAAATGAACAATTCAGGAAATAAACATCTAGACTTACTTTTGTAGAAAGTTAAATCCTAAATTACCAGGCCATATGAATATCCATTATAACTATCTCAATTCAACTTAATCTAACAATCAAAAATGCAGAAATTGAACTCAACAATTATAACTGTAAATGGACTGAATTAGCAAAAATCAAGAAAGACAACAATTTAAAGAAACTAGGGATGAGCTTGGTTGTTACAGCTATCACACAAGTGCATAAAGGAAATTAACCTACACAGTCGGCTATCACACCACTCTGCTACAGCTTACAGGAAATGTAATTATTGATCATTCAAGGAAACACACAATGAATCATTACTGTTGCAGCTATTATAAAAGAATGCGTCTACTGTAACATCCACACCACACAATAGAAAATATAAATACCTAATTAACTCAGAAATCTCTATGGGAAGGCGGCCCCAGCCTTCGAACAGAGACGTCAAATACTAACACAAGTTAAAAGACATAAATATGAAGAATCATGCTCCTTGTATTAGATGATGGAATGAAAGTATAGTCTCTGTCACAGCTTATACAATATGATCAAATATTTTCCAACCCTCGTCTTTGAATAGTTCCTAATATTTATACATCAATCTTCATAAATTCCACCCACTAATATCAGGCATCCATGAATATTTATGATCTTCATGCTACCCTATTACAATGCGCTGTTACAACTGTGGGTGAAATAAAAATAGGGAAAATAGGAAGTATGTTGCATGAGTCAATGATGAATTAACAAAAACCATTTAACAGATACTCTGTCAGTTGCAGCTACCCTTGAATAACGACGTGCTGCTGAGGCTAAGTTTGTTGTAGCCTTTCCTATTGTAGCTTGCGTGGAATGGGGATATTTGACTGTGTTACATATGTAAAGATGGAGTCCATGGGTACAACTGGCAATGGATGTTCATCTCTTCTAGAAACCACTCAGTCTGATACACCTGTATCCTTCACATCTTGAACTGTCTTCATAAAATCTCAATTCGTTAGCATAATTCAAGAGGCAAAGCCCTGTTTACAACAATCATAAGTATTAATAATATAAATAATAATTAATCATACCTATAAGGAATCAGGGCTCAAATGAAGGAAGAACATCTTTTGGTGCATGAAATGGAGTAAGATAAGGCAAAAAGGGTATGGTGAGTGTGGTAAAAAAGGGGTCATTTTTGGGCCCAACAGGTTTAGAATGTTTGTATGTTTTCCCATTCGAAGAAGTTAATCACTTTTTGAGACACAAAAGATCTTACGTTAAGAAACTTGGAGGATTGAAAGCAATCCCCACATTACCAAGAAGGTGAGATCCCAAGAAAGCAATATCTTCTATTCAAGATTCTATCCTTGTGGAAATTTTGGAAGAGTTGTTGGATCTATCTATCCAAGAAATTATCCAACCTATTGATCACTTGGGACCAAAGTCTCCTACAACTCAATTTTTCCCACATTCTTCACCATAGTCTCCACCTCGAGTTATAGATGCAACTGTTAATCAACTGGCATGGAGAGCCAGAACACCACTCAATCTGGTTGAACCTTTGCATGATTTTCCTAAATATCCAGAGCGGGTATTACCAAAGTTTTATCCCAGAAAAAGGCATTTCTATAGAGGACCATTTGAAAAGTTTTTATCTCGCTTTGGATATTTTAAATGTTGAACATGAAGTTGTTGTATGTTGACTATTTCCTTATACTTTTGAGCCTAAGGAATCTTCTTGGTTTTTCAGTCGACAAGACAATTCAATAGCAAATTGGGATACTTTTGAAAAGGTGTTTAAAAGCAAATTCAGTAATAAAAAAACTATAGCTACCCTTATTAAAGGGTTACTGTCTATGAAGATGGATAAGAAAGAAAAAGTTCAATATTTCAACCAAAGGTTTACTTCTCTTTTAATCATTTTCAGTGTTTCAACAAAACAACTGAAGAATATTTGGTATAATAGTATACTACAACAATGTATCCACCTATCGCAATGTTTGTGAAGAGGGCACTCAAGCCAACGCTGGTAGAAAATTATGATGAATCCAGCAAGGTGGACGCCGATCTTGATAGTATAACAAAGCACACTTCAGAACCAGAAGTAAAAAACACAGCCAATAAAAAACATTTGTTGTTAACAAGGCCCAAATAAGAACACTCTAATGAGTTGGAAAGTGTGGTCAAGATTATACATAAATTATCAAATAAGATAGTAGACTTAGAAAAGGGTAAAGGAGCTAGTTCATCTAGAAAGACATTCAAACCTTATTACAAGGAAAGGGAAGAAAATGGGCAGTCTCAACCTCCTTTAATTAATTCTTCTAATATAAATTTTAATGAAGTAGGAATGGACCATTTATGTACTTTCCATCAGGAGCATCATTCTGGACTTTTTTTCCCACAGTGGATAAACTCAATGACTTTGGTTATGAATCAACTATTAGATGCCCAATTGATAAAGCCTAAGGTAGAAGAATACCAAACCAATGAGATGGAATAAACAAATGAAGAAACCACGATGGTATTATGGGATTGGGAACCCACATTGGGGCTGAACAAAAGGAGCCTACTGAGGAAATTCAAGTGTCATCAGTTAATGTTACGACTAGAAGTAAAGGACCGGTAGTGGATGGAAGTTTAGTACTACCTAAAATAAAGAAGATAAAAGAAAACATGAAGAAAATTCTCAGTACTACTCAAACAACACCTAAGTCTAATCCGGTAAACATAAAAGAGACAAATCTAGTAGTCAACAAGCCTGCGAAGACTATGGTAAATAAAATAGAAGGCACTAAGAAAGGTTTGGTAGAACATGACATGGTGTATGATATTGTGGAATACATTAAGAAAACAAAAGCACATATTTCTCTATTTGAATAATGTAATCTTCCTTAGAAAAGAAAGAAACTTCTAGAAGCCATACACAACCTGTTGTAATCTCACAGATCACATAAGGTTACCAATAATACATACTAAAACATACATAAATATAAATAGAGACAAGAGATAAGAACGGATAGAATGGAATAGATTATATTATCACAATGAGTTCATACAAGGCATAGAACTGAACTGAGTTCTTTGCTTGGCTCAATAGCCTAATATATACAATTTGGAAACAGTTACAACATAACTACCTGTCGGTTCGGTGAACCGACACGACTGTTAGTTAGCCGATTTAATTAACTAGTTTAGTCGGCCGTCCGACTTGGTCGGACCATCGACTTAGTCGGATGATCGACTAAGTCGGTCTTCGTTCAAGTCGACTTCGTCGACTTGCTCCTTCTACATCTCCCCCACAAACAAAAGGTTTCTTCGTCTCGAAGAAACAGGGAGGTACCAAAAATGAACTTTTTGTCGAATCCTTCAACTTTGTTCTGGCTGTGGACTGTGCAGACGAATAGTCGGTCTCTTCTGGATGCATACCTCGACAATGGCTGGAGCTGTGATGGCCAGATGATGCTGGAAATTGGTCCATGTCTACAGGTCTTTCTGGATGTCGATTGTTAGAATAGTTAGACTTGATAGTATCGACATCTTTTCGGCCATGGGCTTTTCTGCAATGTGCTCCATGTTGGGACCCAACAGTTGGTTTTGTTCTTCTGTAGCATCGAGGAGTCATTTCATCTGCGGATAGATGTTTTCGACCTTCTCTAAGTTTGGAAGGGCTTGCTGAACCCACTGATGAGCCTCTCGTTCGAGTTTATGTAGTTTGGTGGTCTCCATCACAATCTACTCTTCAATGGTCTGCCTCATTTCTGCTTCAGTCGACTTCCGGCCCTCCAAGGCCTGAATGCCTTGTCGTGTCTGCCTAGTCTGATGATAGACCTGCCCATAATGGGTAGGCCAGTCTCTTAGTACTTCCTCAGTGACAATGGACTCCTCCATATGGTCCTGTAAGACCTTGTAAGCCTCCGAAAAGGCAGTGTGCTATGTTAGGAGCAGTCAGGCAGTTTCCTCTTGTTGTTCTGTTTTAGTCTCTTGGCGATGGGTCTAGATGGTCAACACCATGCCCTCAAAAAGCTGATATGCCCTTTCCAGAGGTCGATCTGTGTCGATTTCAAGAGGGCTTGGTATCACCGTCTGTGCTAGAGCTCTGCATCTGTCGAGAAACTCAAATTCTTCTGCATTTGTGGCGACCAACTCTTGGGATTTCCAATCTACCCTTTTCTTCGACTCCTTAGCCACGGTTTTGAGGAGTTGTCCAACCTCTGTGTCGGTCAGTGAACTGGCATATTTTAAGCTTATCCACATGGTGGAGGGTTTGGGACGATGCTATTTCTTCTGCTGCTGGTTATCTATTGCTTGCTCATGGGTATCTGCAGTGGTGGAAGTTGGGTCTGTAGTTGGTGGATTGGAGGTCGAATCTTGTTCTGGTTGGTTAGGTGGTATAGAAGAGGGTTGTGTTTCTTTTTGAGTAGGGGGTATGGTGGACGGGGGTTTTTCTATTTGAGGAGGTGGGATGTCGACTTCTGGTTGTGAAGATAACGGTGGTTGTGCTGGGTTTGGCTCTAATTCTGGTGATGGGGATTGCGACGGTGGAGGTGGTGGTGACGGAGGGTGTGATGATGGTGGTGTTGGAGACGGAGTGGGGGTATGGACAGGTGTCAAAGGGTTGACTGGAGTATGTGGTGAACTTTTGTCGGAAGAGATACCTGCTTCCGAAGGTGTAGAGGGTAGGTCGTCCCGGTCGATTGGTTCAGTGACAGATTTTGATGTTCCTATTACGTCACCCTGTTCGTCGCGGGTGAATGTCGTCGCAACAGTTGCATAAGGATTTCTGCTTGCATAAAAAGGGGATTTTGTCTGTATTTTCTGGGCCAGTTTAAATAGTCCAGTAAGTGTCTCAAAGAAAGCTTTAAGCTCAGTGTCTTAGGCGACCTTGGCTCTGATTGCCTCCGGGATGGCGCGTTGATATTCCGCAGGGGGACTATCATCCTGCTGTACTTGTGCTTGTTCTTCGACTATGGTGGTCAGAGATGGGGGGGAGGGGTCGACACGAGGTCAACCACATTTTCAGATGTCGGGCCGGTTTTTTCTTTCTTTGGCCGACCCTCCGAAGCGCCTGCGTCGACGTACTGTTGAAACTAAACCTCGACTGACACTTTATTGGCACGGGCATCCTCGACAATGTCGACGGCCGCGGCTGCGAGTTCCTCCTCATCATCAGATGAGTCAGCCAGGATAAGCTTGCGCTTACCCCTACCTTGTTGTAATTTTTGGGCTTTGATATTTTTCCTTGCGACAGCTATCTCCTTAGCCAGCTTCTTGATGATGCTCTTAGATAAAGCATACTCAGGATCGGCTTCGTCGACTTCACCTGTGGGTATTTGAGCTGGGTCAACTGTTGCTGGAGCTGATGGAGCTATCTGTGGCACTGTGGGCTATTGTTGTACTGTTGTTTGGGGTTCGACTACCTTGGCAGTCGGAGGTTTGATTGTGAGGTGTACCCGACTAGTGGGAACGGTTGGGGTATCCTCTGAAACAAATGTGTTGATGTACAGATTGAGCTCGTAGTCCTCCTCCTTCTCTTGGTCGGTAAGAGGCTCTATAATGGAGAAGTCGACCTGTTTGGCAGCCTCTGGGACCAGTATCTTCATCTTTGCCTGTCGGCTCAACTCTTGGAATATCTGGTCGACCGTGGGGTAGTAGTCGAGGTCATGTGCTTTGGGGTCCTGACCTCGCATGTACCATACTGATGTATGGTCAAGTTCCAACTGGATATGGGAGTCGGCAGGGAGGTTTCATCGGATGTTTTGGGGCACCCTCCACTTCGTCGTACGGACCTTCAACTGCTGAAGCCAAGTGTCCAAGAAGACTTTCCCTTGGGCCAGCTCATGCAGGGTTCCTTTTTGTGAGAAAGGTTTGAACCTGTGCATTTCAAACCTGGTCGTCTCCCAGAAGACTAGACTGCCTTCCGGACATATGTGATACATAACAATCCAGATGATAAGGGATGGGAATTTGATGATACCTCTGACCTCTTGGCAGCGCTCGCATATGGTTTTGACCAGGTCAGCGACGTAGTCTCCCCATCGATAGACTCGACCATCTGTGGCAATCGTGTCTACAGCCTCCAGCATCTCCAGTTTAAGGTCGCTGCTTCGACCGGCCAATGTAAGGGTAACTGCGATGATTTTAGCCACAATTTGTGGTGTCCTTGTCGCAATTTGTCCTATAATCAAGCCCTTCAAGTTTTTCCCAGTGGGTGTGCCCGTAAGTTCCTAGACCAACCCTTCTTTGATGCCGATAGGTACAGGACTGCCTTTTTTTGACAGACCCGTAAGCTTGGAGATCACCTCCCCGGTGATGTCTATCAGTTGGTCGAAATAAAACCGGTCGTTGTGGTAACAACTAATGATAAATTTGACCGCTGCCTCCTTCATCCCACCGAAGATGGCCATCAATGGTGCGTTAGGGTACTGGAAAATGCTACTGTTCCGGATTTTCTCAACGGCCTGTGTCATTCGGTTGTCGACAAAGGCCCACCCTTGGATCTCTTGCCAGAATTTCTGAAATGGGCCCTCCTGGACATTCGCATTTTTGATGTTCTTGAGTCGGTTGAGCAAGGGGGTGTCCTTGGCTTGCAACTCCTTTTCCTTGGCCATAGCTCTGGTTAGTTTTGGTGCCATTGTGTCGGACTGGTCGGATTTTTGACAGGATTCTTGTGTTTTGGTCGACTGAGATTGCAGGTGCTCTGATGGAAATGGGTGTGGTGAATGAACGTTCAGCGGTCCATTATTTATAGGCGTGGATGGGGTTGAGTGTCGAAATGGGTGTATTAATGGCGGTCTTGACAGTCCAGCTACAATACTCGAGTGCGACTTAATGGAGGATTTGTTTCGGCGCTCGAGGCCATCAATGCATGATGGGACATTCAAGGTCGACGGTCGATGTCGTGGGTGAAAACGGTCGGCCTGACTGGTCGACGAAGATGGTCGATGGTCGAGGTAGTGAGTTGCTGTCATGGTTTGTTGTTGAATGTGTTATTTGGTTTTTGGGATTTTTCTGTCTTTTTATAGGTTTTGGTTGACGGTTAAGGTCGTTATTTGATTTTTTTTTAATTTTTTTTTCCAGTTTTTATATCATTTAAGTCAGGCTCCATTGACGAGCTTGCGAAATACTAGGCCCTGTAATGTTTTGAGTCGAACTGAGCCATTGGGTTGTATCTCTTCGACAACGTAGGGTCCCATCCACTCTGTGTGTAGTTTCTTTGGTTTGCCTTTGACTCTACTATTATAGAGTAAAGCAAGGTCACCGACTGACAAGTTTTTATTCTTGATGTTACGGTCGTGCCAGGATTTTTGTTGTTGTTTATGAATCTCCTAGTGTTGGATGGCCACAAGTCTGTGTTCTTCCAGCTTACTTAGTTGAAATAATCGATCCTGTCTTGCATGTTCGACATCGACATGTAGTAGTTGAGCTACAATAGGGGTCTATTGTTGGAAATGTAGGGGGACGACTGCTTCTTGTCCATAAACTAGTCGAAAGGGAGTTTGGTCGGTCGACCACTTATAGGTTGTCCTGTATGCCCATAAGACTGTAGGGATTTTATCATCCCAATCATCTTTGTCGGTACTGCATATTTTAGTTAACCCTTTCGTTAAGGTTTTATTGAAAGCTTCTATTGCACCATTCGACTGAGGGTGATATGCTGTACTTCGTCGATGGTCAATATGAAATTGGTCGGTCAGATGTTTGATGGTTTTGTTAATGAAGTGGGTTCCTTGGTCACTGATCAATGTCAGAGGACATCCAAATCGGGTGATGATGTTTTCATATATAAATTTGGCTGCGACCTCACTTGAACATGTATCGACAGGTTCAACTTCTTCCCATTTAGTAACATACTCCACTGCAGTGATGATATATCTGGCACCTGATCGTCTTGCTAGTATAGGGAAGGGTCCTATGAAGTCTATAGCCCAGATTTCAAATGTGAGACTAGGGTTTACGGATATTAAGGGAATTTCTGTGCTCGGCAGAGGTCAACCAAGTTGTTGGCATCTGTCACATCGACTAACAAAATTTTTGCAATCTCTATGGAGTGTCGGCCACCATAATCCTGACTGTTGGATTTTCTTGGCAGTTGTGTCTGCTTGGAAATGTCCTCCTGCAGGTCCATAGTGTGCTTCGTGCATGATCTAGTCTCGTTCATGGTTGAGTACACATCATCTGAGAATTTCATCTAACCCCTTTTTGTATAGAAATCCATTGATGAGGCTGTAAGGGGCAGCCTTCATAGCTAAGATTTGCTTTTTCTTGGTGTTCAGACCTTCTGTGCCTGGCCTGTCTCTAGGAACTGAGCAATTTCTTCTAGTTCTTCTGGAACTGCTTCTATACGAAATAAGTGGGCATCTGGTAGGTCGTCGTCTATTCCATTAGGTTCCTCTCCTGTGTCGATACGTGATAGGTGGTCGGGTCCGACATTTAGCTTTCCTGGTCGGACCACTACTTCAAACTCAAATTCTTGAAAAAGAAGTAACCATCGACATATTCTTCCATGATGAAGGGGTTTATTAACAAGATAATTCAAGGCTTGATGGTCGGTGTAAAATATGAAGGGGTTGGCTAGCAGGTAATGTCGATACTTCTGAAGTGCAAAGACCATACCTAGGGCTTCTCTTTCGGTGGTCGAATAGTTTCTTTCAGCCTTATTTAGTTTTCGACTACTGTATACGATAGGGTAGTCCATCCCATCCTCCCCTGGTTGTGTCAGTATTGCACCTATTTCTATTCCAGATGCATCAATATGCACATGAAATTTGGTCGACCAATTTGGGAATTTGAGTATGGGGGCTTCGACCAATTTTCTTTTCAGTTTGTTGAACGATATTTGGCACTCTTTTGTCCATTTAAACTCTATATCGTCCTTTAATAGTTCTTCTAGGGGGTAGGTCATGTCTTATTAGTGTCGTATGAACTTCCTATAATATCCTGTATGGCCCAATAACACCCGAACCTGTTTAGGGTTTATTGGGGGCTTCAGGTCGAGGATGATTTTAATTTTAGCAAAGTTGACCTTGATGCCTTCCTTACAGACAATATGTTTGAGGAGTATGCCTATGGGTGTCATAAAGATACATTTCTTAATATTCAGGGAAATTTGTATCTGTCGACATCTTTCCAGCATAAGCCTGAGCCATGTGCAGTGATCCTTCAGGGTGGAGTAGATTGTCCAGTCGTCAAAGTATACTGCCATGGTTTTATAGATATATTCTTGGAATGTTTTGACAACAATTCGAGAGAATACTGCAGGTGCATTCTTCAACCCAAAGGGCATAACTCTGTAGGCAAAGGATCCAAATTCACATACAAAGGTTGTTTTCTTCTGATCCTCTTTTGCTATGGGTACTTGATTGTAGCCTGAAAATCCATCTGTAAAGGAGTAACATTCATGTCCTGCAACTTCATTCAAGATTTCATCAGCATAGGGTGTGGGGAATGGATCTGTGAGTGTGACTTTATTGAGCTCCCTAAAGTCGACACAAATTCTTAACCTGGTCGGATCATGTTTCTTAGGTTGAACAACCATGGGACTTGCCCATTCGGACTGGTCTATAGGGTAGATGATCCCTGCTGCTAACATGTTGTCTATTTCCTTCTTAACTATCTCCTTGTACTTTTGAGCTAGTTTATAAGGTCTTTTCTTGACAGGTCGGACATCAGGTTTCATATCTATTTTCATTTCACCCATTTCCTGAACTAACCCTTTGAGGTCTTTATAGTCTCTGGCAAATACATCCTGGAATTCTTTAAGTAAAGTCACTATTTCGGTGGTCTGTTGTTCACTCCAATAGTCACCAATCTTTGCGATTTTGGGACGGTCGTCATTTGAAATGTCGACCTCCTTAGTTTTCACCTTTGCATCTAACCACTCTGGTGCTTTTGTTTCATTGATCGGTCGACTTCCTTCTGTGAATTGTGAAAATGTAGCAGGGAAGTCAGCTGCAGTCATTCTGTCGATGTCTGGTTTGTCGTTGGTCGTGACCCTTAGAACTGAATAGATAGGTTTTGTAGTTTCAGCGTGGTTGGTTTTCCACCTGAATCTCTTGCCTTATGTTTTTTCATTTTCTAACTGTAACTGGGTCGACTCGACTTTTGATCCGGTGTGGATGATGTTACAGTTCTGGATCTGACGAGGGTTTTGACAGGGTAGTTTTGTAGTCGGTTGGAGAAAGTGTTGTATTTGTGTTGCTGGCGCGGCTAAGTGTTTATTTTGAGGTTCGAACTTAAAGTCTTTAATGAAATTTTCCTTTAGTTCATGCCAAAAGAAGGTTTCTCCCCTAGCTTCTTCCATCTTATACCACTTACTAGGTAAGTCGTCGAGGGTTGATGGGAACAAGTGTGGCCAGGCTCTTTCATCCTTATGTCCAAGTCTTCTCCACTCTTTTTCACAAGTCCTAATGTGGTCTTCTGGGTTTTGGCCTTGTGTGAAGATAGGAATTTTGGCTTCCTGTGTTATCTTTTCCCCCCCAAACCGTTCGACAAAGTAAGTTGAAGCAGTGGTCCAGGTCTGTAGTTTTGACTGATGGGTATCCCACCATCTAGCTGCTTGACCTGTGAATGTTTCCACTAAACTTTGAAGTCGGCCATGTTCTCCAATGTTTTTAGATACTTGTTCGACATGTAGGACTGGGGATTCCCTTTCCTTATACCTTGGTGTTTGTGGGGTATTTACGTTGGTCGGTTGTAAGGTAGGGCATTCTCTAAGTTTCTTTTCACGGATCTTAGGGATAATTGAGACTACAAAGCACTGTTGGGTGGGTTTTTTCTGTACTTTTTGTATAGTCCAGCACCCTCTTGCTTGTGTTTCATAATTTTCCATCTCCCAGTCATATAATTCAGCATCTGAATTATAGCCAACTGAGTCTGGGTTACCTAAGTAAATTTCCCCTTGGGTGTTTGGTTCTGTATAGTCCAGATTGTTGTGGATCTGGTAGAGTTGTCTAACATCTACTTCTTCATCAATTGGTTCAGTCCAAGGTTGTCCTTGGGAAGGATTAATGGGTACAATGACCTTGTGACCATTCCCTTTGAGTTTGATTCTTTCCTTGTCTATGGATATAGATGCTTTCATCTTTCATCCCCAAGGTCGACCTACTAGGGCTAGGAAAGAGCTAGAACCTTCCTTCGGGTTGATAATTTCAAAATCAACCTTGGTTGAGATTCCCTTAATGGTTGTGTCAACATCTCTCCAAACCCCAATGGGTTCAATGAGACCTTGGTCGGCTAGTTTTAGATAGATGCCTGACTCATAGAGTCGAGGTTTACCCATCTGTTCCCATGTATTCCTAGTCATAATATTTACTTGAGACCTGAAATCGAGCACTACCTGTCGGACATGGTATCCTTCGATTTCCAGGTCGACAAGTGGGTCGACATCATTTTTATCCTTTTGGTTTAAGCTACAAATGTTTTTAGTTTGTTTTTCCCTTGTGGTATCTTTTAGTGCAATAAGTCAATGAATTGGGCAACTGATTTGTCTGTTTGGATGAGATGAGTTAATTGCTGTGTCGTGCTAAGTCGACTGGTAAGACTGTCTTCTTGCTGTGCAATGTCTTGAAAGATGTGTGTGGCTTCGTGATAAGTTTGTTTTTCCTTCAGGGGATCCGGATAACCATTTGTGTTTTTAATTTTACTAATTTGTGGGTTATCAGGCCCTGTTTTTGTGCCTTGACGAGTGACAATATGCATATTTTTAGTAGTTAATATATCATGCTTTGGCACACAAGACAATACATTAACATTCTTTTTATTATTGATATTTTATAACATGGTAGGACAATCCTCCAGAGAGTGATCGCCTACCACGCAATGCGTACAGAATTTAAGGTCAGTTCTGTCCTTGTACGGACAGTCTGCACATCTGTGCCCTTCTTTATAGCAGATGAAGCATTGTGTGGGTCGACGAGTTCGTATATCGCGATTCCCGACGAATCGACCTCTTCCTTCATATCTCTGTCATCGATTGTCGTACCGACGTTCATATCATCAGCCATTGTGTCCTTGCCCGTTCTGGTTGTTGGTATTATTTTGCTCATTGCTCTGTGCCACTGCATTCGTCTGGTAGACGACCTGATAGTTCTGTCTATTTTTTAGGTTGAGTTGACAACCGACCGTATTGTGACTTTTTGTCTCGCAAATGGTGCACCAGGAAGATTTTTCATTCTTCATGTTAAACGCACATTCCTTCATGGAATGATCTCCGGTTTCCTGGAAAATGTCACAAAAGACTTTAGTTTGCACAAATCAGACATCTTGTCAGCTGTAGTCAGTTCGACAATTGTCTTTCGAGTGTCCGGCCGTCGAACATTTCGTACACCAAATTTCTTGATTTTTGAGGGACAATTCTTTCAAGGACTTCTGTACACTTTCCAGCTATTCTTCTATCCTGTGGTCCATCGGATAGGCAGGTATATCTTCGTCAATTTCCACCTGCAGAGCTTTAGTCAGCGCATCTTCATATGTCTTGAAGGTTTCCAGACTGATGTGTCGGTGAATTTTTTGTGATAAGCCTGCCAGAAACCATTGAATTAGCAATTGTTTGTCAATAACATAATCTAATTGACTCAACAGGTCCTTCCAGTATTTGTCATAATCGCAGACAGTTTCCCCTGGCTTTTGCTGCGTTGTCTTGAGCTTTTTAGTGGCCAAGTGCTTAGCGTCTGGGGTCTTGAAAAAGGATAAGAACTGTGCTTTAATTTTAGCTTTCGTTGCTCTGGGTTGTCGTTCTGAAAAGGTCATATACCAGGTCAGATCCCTTTTCCATAAGGCTCCTGCGAACTGAGCCATCTGTCGGTCTTCATCCTTCACTTGGTTTGCATCCCAGATGGACTCACAGACGAACCAATGTCATTTGGGGTCTTCGTCCCCTTCGTATAGAGGAATGTGGGCAGTTCCGTGACCCATGTCTAAGTCACTTTCGCTGCTCTCAGAAGTTGGTGGGGTCAGAGGTGTGGGTGGTGGTGAAAGAGGTGGGGTCGTTGATATAGTCGAGCCTGAGGAGTTTTGGTCGACGAAACTTGTGCCTCCGTCGGTGGTCTATTTTTCGTCGTATAGTGGATTGTTGTGGATTTGTATTGTCAATGGTCCACTGGAACTTTGCGTGCTCAGGTCTTACTCTTGGATTTCTTCTAAAGCTGTAAGTGGCAGGGGGGGTGCTCCTTCATGTGTCGGTAAGAGCAAGTGGATACTCCGAAAGGATGGTGCCGTTTGAAAGGTCACCCAATTTCCTTTGAGCGGTCGACGTATAACAAGATGTCTTCCTAGGAATGGTTCATCGCCTAGTCGGCTCCAGATAGTAATGTCACCAGCTCGCAGTCGGAGGTCATCTTCAATAATAGTCTGTATTGTGGTACGTGGATTTACTGGGGAATGGGTTACTCCTTGGTCAGGGACAGTTATTTGGAGAGCTTCAGGCTGCTCTATCCACACTTCTTTTTCCTTAGGGGCCGCCTCCTCTTCTACGCCCTCTCCATGTCGGTCATGACCCGAATCTGGTGGAATCTCCTCACAGTCGGTCTCCCTAGGGTTTTGTCTTTGATGCAGCTCTGCTGCTATTTCTTGTCTGGCTTCTCTTCGCTGCTGTCTTTCATCCCTTTCGATTTTCTTAATGTCCAACATACTTTCCTACAATACTATACCGTCGATTTCTCTTCGGTCGACTTTTCATTACTGGTGACAGCTATCGGCTTTAGGTCGACCAGGATCCACTATACTCTACCTTCGACACATGACCAACTACCCCCCTATAGCCTACCCGATGCTTTCTAGAAAGCCTGGATAGTTCGAATCACTTGCTTAGGAAGTATTCCCACTCCCTTTCTGCAATAAACTTCTCCCACTTCCTCTGCTTTTCCGCCCAGTTGGTGTTTGGTGGCTGTTCGCACAGTGGTGGTCTAGGTTCGACGATGTGACCTGCTCCTTTCTCTATCAGGAATTTGAACAGCAAGGTCGGCAAGGTGCACAAGAATTGGTCGGTGAAATCTATGTAGAATTGTGCTTTGACAATTTCCACTAACGTCCTGTCTTCGATCGCTCGCTCCTCACAGAAGTCGTCGGTGATTTTCTCAAACCACTCCGACAGATTTGTTCGTCCTCCTCGGAATAGTTTATCTAGCAACTGCTGTTCTTTAGTTGCATCCGGTCTTCTCATCCAGAAGCTGCTTCAATAGTTGTGGCACTGATTCGACAAACTTCTCATGCGTCTTCGTGAAAAATATTGCCTTGGCTTCCGCAACTGTTAATATGTTTCATCGTGCGTAATTTTGCAAGTAGTTCGCAACTTTACGTTCCCACCAGTCCTTGATCTCCTGCTCTGGTATCATATGTGAGCATATATCTTAGGCATGTACTACCGGCAACGGAACCAATGTTGTAATCTCACAGATCACATAAGGTTACCAATAATACATACTAAAACATACATAAATATAAACAGAGACAAGAGATAAGAACGGATAGAATGGAACAGATTATATTATCATAATGAGTTCATACAAGGCATAGAACTGAACTGAGTTCTTTGCTTGGCTCAACAGCCTAATATATACAATTTGGAAACAGTTACAACATAACTACCTGTCGGTTCGGTGAACCGACACGACTGTTAGTTAGCCGACTTAATTAACTAGTTTAGTCGGCCGTCCGACTTGGTCGGACCATCGACTTAGTCGGCTGATCGACTAAGTCGGTCTTCCTTCAAGTCGACTTCGTCGACTTTCTCCTTATACACAACCCAACAATATCCCAAAATCCATTGAATATGATACTGAAATGAACAAAGCAAGCATTGGAGGAAAATCTAAATCTCAACCTTTTTCTTTTCTGTTATCATTTGATATTTTTAATCAAAATGTACATAACTATTTTGTATATTATGGAGCCTCATCAAATGTTATGCCACTTTTGATACATAAGAATATTAATGGTCAACCCACACCATCCCCATCTCAAATAATTCAACTTGATAGATTTGATGTCAAAGTTATAGGGGAAATTAAAGATGTGTTAATTCGAATATCTATAGATCCTAAAGTTTTCCAATTCATAGATATCATGGTAGTAGATATACCAAAGGCTTATCGATTTATATTGAGTAGGGATTGGTCAAAAAAACTTATTGGTTACTTTGCAACCTATTGGTCTCACATGTGGCTGCCATATCAAAATAGTGAAAATCATATTAATATATTGAGGGAACCACATATGAAACATAATGTAACTCAGTTGGAAGGAAAGAATGAGCCTGCAAATTTCTTGTCTTTAGTTCTGGGAAACTAGTTTTTAGAGCTCGAGCCAAGGAATCGCCAAGCTATAGAAGTCAGTCGTGAATCAAACACGTAGTTCATGTTAATGTAATTGTAACTTTGGAATTTATTCACTTGTATTTCTTATGTATTGTAACCCGATGTTTATTCTGGGATGTATTTGTAATGTACTTGAGTCATAGCATGCCCCTATGTTCCTATCGGGAGTTTATATAATGTAAACAACTCATGTCAAGTCAAGGTGGGTAACCCTCCTATTGTCTAAGGGTTAAAGTCCTCGCAGTTCCAAGGCACTAGGGTTATTAAATTCACCTAGTGAAGTTGACCCTAGTTGGGTTTAGTCAAGTCAGGAATTAATATAAATAGAGAGCTGGCCTCTCTATTTATCACACACTCACTCACACTCAGTTGTAGCGCATAGGTGAGGAAGAGGAAGACACTGGGGCAAGGAAGAAAGAAGGTTACTGCTGTCGGGAGATCATCTTACTGTTTTGGGTTTTACTTTTGGTGTTGATTCTATCTCTAAGGAAGTTGCGGGGTTTTCTCCTTTATGGTTTCCTTGAGGAAAAACATTGTTTTCATTGTCTCTTGTGTTTGATTGCTGTGCTTGTTATTCTCTCAGTTAAAGATCCTAATGTAATGTTAGCTTAATGTTAAAAATCTAACATGGTATCAGAGCTAACCTGAGAAGAAGACACTATGCGGTTGCAGGAACTAGGGATTCTACTTTGTGGATCTCTCTCCACATATTTTTAGCAAAAGAAGGTTGGAATAACTCTCCTCCATAGGGCACATCTTTCTGTCGAAGTAGAATCCAATTCTGAGGTTTTTCAGTTTTGGACCCGACACTGCTACCAAAAATTAGGGCTTTTCACAGAAGTGGAATTTTTCAGTGAGCCCAGGCCTGGATTGATCTCCTCCTCAAAATTGAAGTTAGGGATCAAGATCAAACCATTTGGTTGGATAGAACTCTGGAAAAAAAAAACCCTAATCTGCTCATGAACTAGCACTACAGGATTTCAGCTCCAAATCCATATCCGACATCTTAACCTAGTAAGATCTAAATATTTTGTATTTCCATTTGAGGTTCTCAGTTAAGATGTATCATCATACCAAGCTTGATGAAAATATTGAGGGAGCTGATAACTTCTGAGCGTAGAAGTATAGGATCTCCCTGGTCCTGGAAGAAAATGATTTGGACTCCTATATCCATGAGGAGGTTCCAGTTCCAGAGGAAGATGAGGCTAAGGCCTTACGTAAGAAGAAGTTGGTTATGGAAAAGAGGATTATGGCTGATTCAATCAAGGATCACCTCATACCATAGGTTTCCTCCCTTAAGACACCTAAATCTATGTTTTATGCCCTAACCAAACTGTTTGAAGGGAAGAACATCAATTGGAAGATGACTCTAAGGAACCAGTTGAAGAATGTAAAGATCCAGAATGAGGAGACCATTAAGTCATAATTCACAAGGGTCTCCCAGATCAAAGAACAACTTGAAGCAATAGATGAAGAAGTGGATAATGTAGAAATTGTGATGACAACCTTGAATGGTCTCCCTAGGTCATGGGATTCTTCCATCCAAGGAATATGTGTTAGGAAGAAGTTAGTCAAGTTTAGTAGACTGTGGGAAGAATGTTCACAAGAAGAAGCTTGAATTCCAGCTTGAGAAGAAAAGATGGGAAGTGAAGATCAAGCTCTCACAGTACACTCCAAGAAAGGAATAAGGGAAAAGCATCACCACCAAGGTAAGCATTCTCATCAGAAAGGTTCATCCAAACTCAGATGTTATACATGCGATAAAATAGGACACTTTGCTAGAAATTGTCCCATGAATAAGAATGGATCCAAGAAGAAGAGGAACTCCAAAATAAGAAATCATGCTCACACTACTGAGGATGATGATCCTCCCAGAAAGAGAGTAAAACAAGAAAGTTAAGACTCTTCAAGTGAAGAAGAATATGTTCTGATCTCCACTCTCACGGGAACTGTCACTCATGGAAGCCAAGATTGGCTTATTGATTTCCAAACACATGACAGGTTTCAAGGAATCTTTTGAGAAACTATCCAAACATAATTCACCCCATAAGGTGAAACTTGGGGATGACTGCCAATATCCCATAAAAGGTAGTGGTGAATCCTCCTACAAGCTAGACTCTAGAAAGTCTATGAAAATTAAGGATGTCTTGTTTGTACCAGGACTAAAGAAGAATCTTCTCTCCATATCGGCACTATGTAAGCAGGAATATTTGACCTTCTACAGATAGAAGTTGTTCCTCTGGTATGAATGGTTCAGATCTAGAACAAATGAATGACAAAGGATGAAGACCCTCCCTGGATTTCATAGATACCTAGAATGCCACTTCAATAGTAAACCTGTGTACCTGCAATCAGATTAAACATGCAAACACATGAAATCTACCAGAACATAATCTATTCATCCATGTCAGTGACTAAGGAATCCAACAACATTTACATGTGAAATCAACAACAATAGTAATGTGGGACGAAAATCATATTTGCATTAAGATGAATGGAGAAGTTTACAACCAATTAAGCCTTAGTGTCGACATGCATCTCCATGAAACCAACACTTCATCCCCATAAGCTCCAACTTTTCTCTCTATGCTCTCCAATGGCTTAGGCCAAGTGGTCAATCCAATAGCATAACAATACCTCTATAGTTCCCCCCCTCAACCATGAACATGAGCTTGTATTTATAAGACTCAATGGATAGGAATGGTTAAGAGATTTGTGGATGAGGTGGCCTATAAGATCCTATGATGGGGGATCTTGAGATCAACTGACCCACAATGTTAGGGATAAGAGAGGACACGAGGCTCATGATTGAGAAGCCTCGAGAAACCTCTCTTTTTTCCCATTTTACCCAGGGTACTGCCTTTTTCCTCTTATGACAGAGCGGTTCATGTTAAAAATGCTTATGGACCAAAGGCTATAAGTGGTGGCACCACTTATGGAAAACAAGATACAGGCGGTGCAAGCAAGGTACTGCTCATGGCTAAAAAGGAAAGTGCAGTGCTGAGTATTTTCATGAAAGATTGACAAACAACATGGGTTTCCACTCCAAGTGATGGGATCAAGGGAAAGTATGTAAGTCAAAGGTCTTATCACATGGTGGTGACAGGATTTTGGTATAACAGAATGCACCCCAAAGCATGAGTCTTAGAGGGATACGATAAATGAGAGCTTTGAGAGAACAAGTGGTCACTATGAGGTGAAAATGTCGGCTCGATTGAAGCATGTTGTCAAGTAAGCATCTGTAGTACATCAATATTTTTGACTCATAGAAACAAGTAACCAACTCATGGCTGCAAACCAATACAAGGTAGATCCATGGGAGGAATAAACAAGCATGACTACTAGAATACAGCGTAGATCCATGTGATAAAGGAATCAAACTTGGACATAGATACCAGACATACAATGTAGATCTATGTCATACAGACGCAAATTTGAGCATAGACATGACCATACAAATGTGGATCCATGCTAGATATACAAAATTCCATTGCAACCTGGGAGAAAAGCAATGAGTGATTTAAATAAATACCTAGGGTCTTCGTCTCGTCTTCTACAAAGTACGATTCTATCCATGTGATTACAATGATCTGAAGTCGAACATGGTAGAAACCACTTGATTACCGACCAATGATGTGAACCATTAGCAAGTGCGAGGGAGATCACCATTGATGTCAATGATTCCCAAGGTACCCTAGTACAAACTACTAAGTGTGAATAGATGTCCTGATGTTGAACACCCAGTCGATTCTATCAATCAAAGGTCAATGATGTGAACCTATGTCGAGAGGAAGAGAATTTGTCATTAAGGCATACGGATCTCAAGGTACTAAGTATTGTTTATAAGACTATTTCCCGGATGATGAGATGATGTCGACAGGATTAGTCTAGTTGAAGTAGGGCCATGATGAGTCCCACATCGAAGACACGAAACTCGAAACATAGTTCTAGAATGATGTGAATGTAGTAACCATAGGACTGACTCAAAAGTACTAACATAAAGACTGTGTTGACTGCAGAGGTAATACTTCTCCAAATTCCCTTTGAACATTGGGCAGCATGGCACAAGAGTTGGCAGCATGACTGGATGGTACAAACACACAATGCGACAGTGGACAATGCATTCTTTTTAAAGACTCAAAGGAGTGGCATGACTCATGAAAGTGAATTGTCATGGAGATAAGTTGAATACCCAATTGACTTACATGATATGCAGACAAGTGCCATGTTCAAAGGTAACGACAAAGTACTGCCATTTATTTGCAAAATTATTCCCTTCCCATTTTCCCCATCATGATCGATGAGTGCCTATTTTCAGTTTTATGAGTTTAAAGAGGGTAAAAAACACTCGATATACCTCATCGAAAGACAAGTCCAAACTCATATGTTTTATGAACCTGATAGAGGAGGTGTTCGTTCCCAAAACAGGTCTCTCAATGTTTAATTTAACAAGTCCAATGAAAGAAAACTCACTATTGTTCATGTCTAGAGAGTCTAAACAATTATGGAAGAAGACTCTATGAGGGTCCTTTTTCGTATGATTTAGTTTCTAAAAATCATACCTTAGAGAACTCTTCCTGTCATGATTGGCTGGAGTGTTCCTTTTTCGTAAATAGTCTATCCGAACCAAAAAAGAGATAACCTACCATCAGAGAGATGACTCTTCAAATGCTTTAACGAGCGTGAAGAAGACAATATCGCTCGATAATCTTTTCATATTTAAGGAGCCTAAAAAGAGTTTAAAGAGGACTCCATGAGGTTTCTTTACACAATGTCAATTTTTATGATCCTGGAAAGAATTGGAAATAGACTTGGACCTTTGATACTAGGTTTAAGGAGCGTGACCAAAGTGTTGTAACAAACGCTCATCGACTTTTTATGTTTTATGGAAGTACGAAAAATTCATAAACAAACTCGCAAATCTTTTTGCTATGGTGCTCCTATCCTTCTGTCGACTCGAAAACAAGTGTTAAATGCACTCATGACAAAAATTAAGGGATTGCGATAGATAAATTTTGAGTAAAAAGTGATTTCAAATCAAAACGATAGCATATCAAACCCAAAAATTCCTATATAAGTCATGTAAATAGTAAAAAATCAAATCATTTTACTATTTACCCATAGTGGAGAGGATTTGGAGCACTTTCCTAGTTAGGTCTTCAGCAGCTGATACCAAGAGTTCCCACCGTCATATTTGAGCATCGTTAGTTACAGGTAACAGCTAAAACCCTACTCTTTCTTTTCATAGTCTTCATTTTGAGTTTTGATGGGGTTTTGGGCTTGTATGGCAAGCCCTAAAACCATGGAAATAGGAACCGCACATACCCCTTGCGGGATACGCGGTACCCCACTAGAACCGTGCCTAAAACAAGGCTAACAGGCAGTGCCACCGCCTGTCTCCAACAGTGCACAGGAAGTGCCGGCTGTGGAGATTTCAAACTGATAGCACAAGCAATAATAAACCATTCTTTTGAATTTAAATGATTGGGGATGATTCCAATGTGTGCTATGATTTTTTTTGGTAGGTTTTTGTTGCTCAATCATGGTGATATGGAAAGAAAGACAACATGACAATGATGACACCTTCACTAAAAGAAATGCAGGTTGTATAGCTGCATTATGAGACTGTGGGCTCCTAAAATTCTTCCAGACCTCAAGCATGGTATCACATGAGCGGTTTTTATGGCACATACTTCAGATGTGGAATCCGGAGTAGCAACATTTTGAGGTTGGGGCCCATATTCTAATAGTAGAGGTAGAGGACATCTACTTCTTGACTGGTCTCTCGAGACGGGGTGCTCCCATCTCATTGACAGGTTCCCAAGGAGGGGATATTACCACTCGAGAGTTGATAGATCATCACTGTGTTCCAAGGACGAGGACATCGGGGAAGAAAATCCCCATAAGAGCAGTGATGGATGGCCCCCTACATACTGTCCTATTTACAATGAAAAGGGTGGTCAGGAGTTAGGGTGTGCACCAGGATTCTACGGCACACATGTTATATGTCATAGAGGCCATGGCAACCACGGTATTCAACTGGGTGGAATCCATGCTTTTGATATTCAAAGATTAGCTGACTAAGTGTCAATAGGGAGAGCTAAATCAGTTTGGATTTGGTTCCATTTTAGCCTACTTTTTCTTCGAGCGGGTGCCACAGATGAGACCTCAGGTGGTATTTAGAATCCTGAGAGCACACGACCCCCATATGTTGAGGTGGGTCTATATTATGGCTCGTACAGGAGCAGGCAGGGGGAAGGTGAAGTTTGGTGACCCGTTCTTCAGATGGCTCCGTGATCAGATCCTCATGGTGGAGGATTATACTTATGCAGGCATAGACTTCCGCGTTGATCCCGACCTACCGCTCCCACCTGGCGGCCAATGGGGTGACATCGATAAGAAGCAAGAAACCCTAAAATGGATGAACTGTTCTTACGTTTTTTGATGTTTTATACTTTTTATGGTAAGTAACAAGACCTGGATATTCTCATGCAGATGTTGGAGCAGCGTGACCTCAGGGAGCCTCCCCATTGGATAGGTGAGCTAGAGTCGCTTTGTACCATAGGGTGATTATATCACCGAGGAGTTAGAGGAAAACCTGGAGAGGTTGACCTTGGATATCCTAGATGCTTCCATTGATGACCTCCCTATGAGGTATCAGAGACCTACAATGGGAGTACCAGGTTGATTCAGTAGGCTGCTACGTAGAGTAGCTCGGGCAGTGATGTGTTACCATGAGCATCACTAGACATTGAGTGCATGAGATATCTACTGAAAGCTGATAGCTTCAGGATTTTGTATGGTGATTTTGCCTAAAATCCTACGTGCTTCGAATGAGGTCTCGTGACCTATTTTTTGTAAAATTGTTCATATATATATATATATATATATATATATATATACAGACTTTTACCTGGTGTTTATATGTCTCAAATGGTGAATGTATTTTAAATGAGTTTTATGTGTCTTTAAATGTTTATTTACAATGGACCATGTTTGATTTCAATGTCATGAATGGGAAATATTCCAGTCTAGGATGTAATTATCCAACGAGTCAGCAACTACATTATGTTCCCTAGGGATATGCCTATAAGTGATGGTTTCAAATGATCTTTCTAACAAACGTACTCTCCAGAAGAGGCGAAGAAGCACAAGGTTTCTAATGGTGTCGACATGATTCAGATGACAAGCCACAAGTTGTGAGTCCATCAAGACTAACAGATTGCGAACATCTTGGGGGGCAGCTTCAATCAGAAGACTGATGACTGCTTGATACTCAGCGATGTTATTGGTAGCGGGACCTATACACACCACTCCTAAACTGACCAAATATACAGTCGGGGAATAGAGAACCTAAGTATCCGAGGCGAGATTCAAGGTGTGGCGCCAAGCACCATCAATGAAGCTGTAGAAATCCATCCGCATGACCAAAACATGGTATAAACAGATGTAGACTTTAAACCCAAAACCATCCTGAAAATACTAAAAGCACACTGAAAGCCAAGCAATATACATATACACAAGATACTATCCAAGAAAGACCTAGGCATAGTAACTTTTTAGGTACAACCCATTGCGAGGTTGCCCTAAAGGGATTCCATCATAATCAATGAGTTCGTAGGCTCCTTTCTCTAAAACCTTAGAAATGACAAAAGGTTCGTACCACATGGACTCGAACTTACCCTTCCCTAGTTTTTCATATCTTTGATCGTAAGTAAAAAATAGGTCACCCTCGTTAAAGGCACGAGGATGGATGGATTTATCATACTGTTCCTTGACGTGTTTCTTATGTGCCTCATTATCCAAGCCAGCATCTCTCTGAGTCTCGTCAAGGTTATTCAAGTACAAAAATCTTTCTTCCTCTGTGGAAGTGTCTGGGAGAAGTTTCGATGGCAAGTTGTAAGGATGGAATTTGACATTGAATCGGTAAGACAGCTTCAAGTCCATAGATAAGCTGGAATGGCATGAAACCAGTGGTTGTTTTCACAGAAGTCTGATAAGCCAAAAGAGTGGAGAAAAGAATGTGGTGCCAGTTGGATTTATGAACTCCAACCATCCTACGAAGCATAGTTTTTAAAAAATTGTTAATGGCCTCTACCTGACCATTAGCTTGTGGATAATATGGCATATAGTTTTCATGGCAAAAACCTAGCTTGGCACTCAGTTCCTCCATCATTTGATTACGGAAATGGGATCCATGATCAGTAGCAATGGACTGCGGGACTCCAAATATAGCTATGATGTGATTGAACAAGAAGAGAGAGGCAGTATTACCATCTTCTGCATATGTAGGCATGGCCTCAGCCCATTTTGTGAAATAGTCAATAACTACGATGATGTAACCATGCCCCTTGGCTGAGGTAGGCTTACAATGCATGAAGTTAATCCCCCATTTGGCAAATGGGCCAACGAAAATGATGGGGTGTAGCGGAGCAGGATGAGTGCACTTTTTGCGATAAAAGTGTTGACAAGGTGGGCATTTCTTAACAGCCTCATGACATTCTTTGAAGACAAAAGGCTAGAAATAGCTAGTGCAAAGTATTTTCTGGGCTATAGCCATCCCAGTTAAATGACCGCCACATGCTCTAGAGTGGAAATCATTCAACACATGCTCAACCTCCTCATGGGTGAGGCATCGCTGAAGAATAGAATCAATCCCACGTCTATACAAGGTATCATTCAAGATGAGGTAGTATTTTGTGTGGTGACAGATACAACAGCGATCATCATGGGATAAATGCAGCTGAAATCATTATGTTTGGAGATAAATAAGAAAATATCCATACCATGGATTAGTGGTGCTAATCAAGAACATGAATTCATCCGAAAATGAATCACTGGGCTCAGATTCTGTCAAAGCACAGGGAAGGTCACACATGAGTTTGGCAAAGACCAAGGATTTCTTTGATGTGGCTTTGGAAAATTCCAGATCAAACTCTTGATGTATGACTATCCAGCGGGAGTACTTGCCCCCGAGCACCTGGTGAGTTAGGATGTAATACATCGGGTTCTGGTATGCCAATACAGTGGTTGTACGGAGCAAAATGTAGTGACAAAATTTTTCTACAGCAATGACCATGGCCAATGCTAACTTTTCCACACATCAATAGTGAGTTTTGGAATCCATGAGATTCTTACTGGTGTAGTAAATCATTTGCTCCTAACCATTGGGATTTTCCTGCACCAAAACCATAGCGATGGTAGTGGTGGAGGCAGTAATATACAAGAGAAAATCCTTTGAATAATCCGTGGGGTGTATCACGGGTGAATGGGTCAGAGCGTGTTTAATATTATCAAAGGCATGTTGGGCTTGGTCATCCCAGAAGAATGGGGTTTTATTCTTAAGGAGATGCATATAACCGTGCATTTTCTCCGTAAAGTTGCACACGAAACAACAGAGAAAGTTTTCCTTCCCTTGCAAACTTTGGATTTCAAGGAGATTAGTTGGGTTCGGTAGAGCTAAAATGGCGGCAATTTTCAGAGGATCAATCTGGATTCCATCTTTGGATACCACAAAACCTAGCAGGTGTCCCATCTCAACCCAAAAAACACATTTATGCGGATTGATTTATATATTATAATGACGACATCTCAGGAATATCTCTCTAATATGACCAGGGTGGTCCTCCTGTCACTGTGAATGAGCAGGGAGATTGTCAAGGTACGGTTCAACAATATGTTTAATATCATGAAATGCATAGGACATCGCACGCTGGAACGTGGCTTAGCATTTTTCAATCCAAAAGGTAACTTCTTATATGAAAAGGTTCCCCATGGGAAAATGAATATTGTCTTATGCTGATTGGTGGGTAATATCTCAATTTGATTATAGCCAGAGAAGCCATCCATAAATGAGAAGATGACACTTCCAGCACAGTTGTTGATAATCTAATCGATGTGTGAAGTAGGAAAGTTGTCCTTGGGACAAGCTTTATTCAAATCCCTAAATTCGATACAGACTCTAATGGTGCCCTACTTTTTATTGATAGAGACAATGTTCGATATCCATTCTGTTATGGGTACAGGATAAATAAAGCCAGCTTTGAGAAGTTTCTCAATTTCATCTTTAATAGCTGCGGCCTTCTGAGGATGGACTTGCCTTAGTTTTTTCCTAACAGGTTTAGCCATGGGATAGGTTTTAATCTCATGGACCACTAAGGATGGGTCAATCCTCGGCATCTCTTCATAGGACCAAGAAAAAATATCATGGAATTCTTTGAAAAGTGCCTTGTATGCTTCAGATTCATCTGTCAAGCAGTTCTACCCAACATGAACATGCTCGATGGTATCAGGCTTGGTTGATATGTCAATCGGATTCATCTGAGTGATGTTGCAAAGGTTTCCTTCAGAATATGTGTCTTACAACAATATAGGACTTTAGGGGACATTGACAATATCAGTAGGAAACAAGGATGCATAATCATGGTGAACCACACTGGTATTGGGGAGGAACATGGATCTATGATGGTGATCCTCCCAAATGGACTCATCTATATTCATGATCTCAATAATGGACTCATCAAAATGAAAAGTCTCAGAGAGATAATCTAGATCAGGAAGAGAAGGTTCTAACAAGTACGGTAAATGGTAAGGATCCGAAGCCACTAGGTGAAGGTCATTAGTGTGATCATCAGAAAAGGTTTGAATGGTGTCATACATTGCTTTGTGTGAACTCAATGAGGTGGAATCAACAACTTGTTCACCCTTAGGCTCACAATCAAATGAGGTAGTCATATCGATTGTTGCGGTATCTGTGCTAGGAGGAGTGGATGGAAAATCCCCATAAGGGATGAATCCTTCAACATGCCTACCCCAATTGACTGGTAACGAGGAGGGGAATGGCCTAACATGGGGATGTTATTAGCCATGGAGGTAGTAACATCTGGCATATAGAAATCAAGCTAGTCAATGGTAACAATTCTCCCTAGATGTGGAAATTGGACTGTTTGAAATACTATTGAAGCGACAACAGTCATGGCTTAGAACCAATTTCTTCCTATAAGGAGGTTGTAATCTAACGGGGCATCTACCACTTCTACTTGAATGGAGACAGTTTTTCCCCCAAGATCGATCGCTACGGCTGATATGAGACCATGGGGATGGAAACCTCGTCCGTTAAAGGACTTGAGAATCGTAGGTGATGTTACAAGCTCAGAAGAGCCGAGAGCTTTCCAACAAGACAGAGACAAAACCGAGGTTGAAGCTCCTTCATCTAGAACTGTTTGAAAAACTTTATTTCCAACTACTTTTGTAATGATCTAAAAATCAAGTTTATGAGGTAACCTAGACTTATAGTTCTCAACATTGAAATGAATCAAATTAGTATTATCCAGGTCTAAAGCTCCTAATGTTGTCAACAAGTTTTTGCGCTGTGTAGGGCAACTTTGGAGTACTTATAAGGTAGACATTACACAAGGTGCCTAAGCGAGATCTTCAACTACATTATAAAATTGAGTAGTTCAGGCATTGGGGTTAAAGACAACCTTCCTAAGAGTTCTCTTGGGTGGATGCAAAATCATGTCGAGAGTAGGTTTCTCGATGGATAGGGGGACAATAGACAAAGATTCAGGAGAACTAGTAGAGGGACCTTTCCCCAAAGAAGGATGATATTTTTCTTGTCTGTGGGTTTGTCATAATTCTGACTTCGAGTTTACAGATTAATGGTATCCGAGGATGTCATACAAATTTCCTCTGACAAACTAGAGTTACCCTGATTAGACATGTGGTCTATTAGTTGTTGTTGAGAGGGAAAAGGATCCGTGAGTACTGCGGGTGTGGGATTTGACTTCAAAAATTGGGAGATTTCATCTTGACAAGGACACTCTTTTGAGAAATGGTCACCTCCGCATAATAGACATGGATATTTTTCCTTTATTTTCCCTATATTGTCATCACTGTTGGTTGGTCCTGGATTCTCCTGTTGGTTTCTAGGTTTTTTATTTTTATTTTTACCCTTCTTTTTATTATTGCCCGAGGTTTCAGTACTTTGAATAGAATTGAGCTCAGTGGAAACTGTAGGAGTCAAAGGAGTAGCGGTGGTAGTCTGGGGTTGCTTTGCAGGTTTGGTTGCTGACGGGGACTAGATTGAACCAACAATCCCGTCAACAGGTACTTCTACTGGTGGCTTGGTAGGATCGGTGCTTGGGTGAGGAGCTTGAGGAATTAAGTCATAAAGAGTTCCAGACTAGGAATATACCAAGTCTAGGTACTGGGCTCGACTAATATCCTAATCTTCAGTAATGGCGCCGCCCATAGCAACATCTTGGGAAATTGGAGGCAACAAAGATTTGGTAAACCAATCAGCTAATAACTAATCTGGAATAGGATCCTTAATAAGCCTTCTCCACCTTCTCCATTCATGAATATGATTGGATATGTGGATGGAGGTGTTCTGTCACAGAGAAGTTAAGAGATCAGTACTTGTTTCATAATGAATAGAGAGCTGAAAGTGTGTAAGAAATACTGTTGAAAATGAGCCAAAATCCACAAACGAATGTTGTGGGAGTTCAATGTACCACTTCGTGGCTGTACCGGTCAAATTTTGCTGAAAAAGTCATCACTGAACGGAATCATCCATGAGGGAGTTTGAAAAGCACCACAAATGGAATGTCATGACATGGTTTTTCATATCGTCTCCCTACCTCCCATTGAATTTCAGGATGTCCGATGGTAACTTTACTGGAATGGGAGGCCACGAGGGATTGTGTCAAATGGGGTCATTAATCAACTTGGACAAATTAGGCCAGTCCAAAGTTGATAGGAAAGCTAACTGACGATTGGGTTGCACATACTGGTAATATTGATATGGCATATAATCACTAGTAGGACCGTAAGTGGACTGATAGACAGTAGGGATAATTTTAGGGGCGAATTTTAGCCCAGTGGGCTATTTTTCCATGTTTTTCTCGCAAAAAACATTCTCCATTTTGCATTTTTTTGAAGCCCTGTTTCGCCCAATTTTGATGGGGTAAAGTTTTTTCAACCTAAAAATCACCAAATTATTATAAAAACGATATAAAATCCTTGGAAATTAAAATATTTTTTGAAAAATATCACCGAACATTTTATAGTTGGCATTTTAAGAATTGGTAATATTTGCCAACATTTATACACTTTTAAATATGTACAGTTCCTTAAAATCATCCCTGATAGACAGGTTGCTGTGACGAAGAACTAACGGAAAATCCACCTGCAAGGGGATGATTTCTGGGATCAGGACTGTTAGGACCACTAGGGCCTCTAGGACCACCAGGACCATTGGGACCACTAGGACCACTAGGAGGCAGACCACCAGACCCTCCAGGGCCACTGGGGGGTAAACCGCTAGAGCCTCCGAAACTGCTAGGAGGAGGGCCACCAGACCCTCCAGGGCCATTAGGGGGAAAGCCACCAGGCCCCCCAGGACCACTGGGACCATGAGGAGGAAAACCACTAGGTCCTACAGGACCATTGAGCCCCCTAGGGGGAGGACCTCCATAAGGCGGTCCTCCAACACCTCCCCCAGTATGTATAGGTATCCCCCCCATAACTGGCATGTAAGACCAGTTGGGTTGCCCCCATGGCATAAAAGTATTACTAGGGTATGGAATTCCAACATAAGGCATTCTTATAGGATTAGGTGGATGATTAATATTTCCAACAGGTATTTGATAACCATAACCTCCAAAAGATTGACTGTTTACAAGTTCTGCCCCCAAGGGCTGACCTGAACTGGATGGGGGATTAACCACATTAGTGTGGGTGGGAAGGACATAAACTGTAGATGGTTCTACATTAGAGGTTTGTCCTTGATTAGGTACAATTCCGGTGCTAGACAACATAGGTTGTGTCGGGGGTTGCGCCCCGACACTAGAAGGTAATGACGAAATAGGAATTGAAGGTTGGGCCCCAGGTGTGAAAGACCTGGGAGGATTGGGAACATACATAACATGGGTGGTGGTGGGGGTGGAATTTTGACCTAGGTTATGTGGTGTTACCGTGCGATCTATAATCGGTTCAATTGGTCTCATAGAATCAGCAAGTGAATGGTATCCCATAGGAATAGATGTGTAACGTGATGGTGGTGTTCCCAATAGGTCATCTATTTTCCTGTCAATCTCCTGTGCATGGAGAATGGCAGCGTGGTATTTCCTACATTCTTCTTCATCTTCAAAAGAGTTTAAACGAGTGCCAAATGAGGCAACGACCTGTCCTACAGGGGTGTCCCAAAATGGAGCATTAGGACCATAATCCGGACGGGTGCTATCATCAACATGACCTTCTATGGGAGAATGGAATGAGGTATTTCCCTGAGAAGGTTGTTGGACCAAGGGAGGTGAGTGTGAAGAATATGGTCCTCCATTTTCTGCAACCACATAATCTCCCACCTAGGAGGTGGTAGTAGCTCCTTGGTCGATAGCTTCCATTGTATTTTCTCCTAAACCAGGAATAAAATCGGGTGGCAAGCCCCATACTCTTCTGGACTGTCTTAACTCAGCTAGTTTGTATAGTTCTTATCTAACCTAGGGTCTGAAAAACTAGAAAACGCACCAAAAAGTTTCCCTACACAAGCTATAGGTCAAACAAGCACACTTAAAATGATAGGAGGAGTTCAGATAGTTAGGTCTCTCACCGGGATTGTCAAGAAGGTTCCACTCACGATATACCTTGAGGGTACATGTGTAGTAATCTCCCTGAATGTTTTTTTCGGTGTATGGCTCCAATAAAGATGGCCAAATGGCTTTTCTCAGATGGATAAGGTATCCTATTGGGGTCTCCTGATATACTCAAGGTACATGGGAGCTCGAATCAGTAGTAGTGTTGCCTAATGCATAACCTTATACAAGGGGCCTTCTGATATACAATCGAGTACGTGAAGTACCTTTCTATATACCTCAAGGGAATGTGAAAGGCCGTTCGATATACCGATGGTACGTGGAAGAAACACACAAGTTTCAGGATGTAATGCAAACAAATAATGACAGCTCCTATGCTTAACGACGCCCAAACACATCTCTAACCTATCACTCCAATTGCTATGTAAATTTTAACCTATAACTACCATTAATTTTAAAGTGGACGGTTAGGTGAATGCATGGTGTTTTGACAGAAAAGTAAAACCATGCAATATGCTTATGCAAAATATTTCACTTTACCGTTCAGTATGCCTACTTATGAGAGGGAAAGAGAGTGTTTTCTTTTGTTTCAAAACCAAAAATATTTCCAAACAACAATCTTGAACACAAAATCAAAGACAAGCAACACTTTCCAAACTGATTTTTTTTGTCTGAAAGCAATAAGATGGGGAAGAATCTCTTTTCCTAAAAGAAAAACAAGAAGCACACTACATGCAAATGCACTCTATATTCAATTTTCTTAAAACATTGGCAAATCTAACTTAAAACTACCATATTTTTATTTTGACGAGATAGTACTAAATGCATAAGAGACAAAAGAACATTAAGAGCCTGAAAGCTTGTAAAGCCAATCAAATATCCAATGTCCAATGCTCAATGATGATAACCTAATCTTAGTCAAAAAAATTCTTTTTTAAAGTAGGAAAAAGAAGTTCTCTATGCAAACAAGAAATGAAACCTAGATGCTAATCAAATGTTTTTCTTTTAGTCTATATCACAGAGATGAAAAGAGATCTTACTAACACCCTAAGCTTTTCAAAAACAATAATTCCTTTCACAATCACAACCAACAAGCACCAAAGTGAATGAACAATCAATAAGCCTAATCTAGATTTTGAATTTTCCAATCAAACCAATCTTTAAACCATAAAATTTCAAAACACAAGCATTAGATTCTGACACACAAGCCTGACAGTGCAAGGTTGAAAGAAATCCACTCAATTTTTTCCAAAAAAAAAGAAAAAAGAGGTCTTGGAATGATTCCTACCTGGCACCGTGCTGGACAGATCTTGACAGAGCAGTTCTGGACCAGCACCACTTCTTGCCAACAGGACTCAGGCGGTGGCACCGCGGGCTGCTAACTAGGTTCAGGCGGTGGCACTGCTTCTCGCCAACTGCATAAGTGCAGCTCCCTGTAAAAATCCAAAACACAAAGGGAACGACAAATCAAGTCAGAAAAAGACCAGATCAGGGTAAAAACTGATAGATTGAGAGTAAAAAAGAGCATAAGAGGTCAAAATAATTCAAATCTAGATAGATCTCGAAGTTTCAAACCAAAATGAACTGAGTCAGATAGCAGATCTAACTGAAGAGAGTTGGAGAAGGAGCCTGGATTCAGACAAGATTTGAAGAACTAAGGAAGATCAGATCAACTGATACATATATTCAATCCCCAGCGGAGTCGCCAGATTTGTAAGCAGGAATATTTCACCTTCTGCAAACAAAAGTTGTTCCTCTGGTCTAAATGGTTCAGATCCAGAACAAATGAATGACAAAGGATGAAGACCCTCCCTAGATGTCATAGATACCTGGAATGTCACTTTGACAGTAAACCTGTGTACCTGCAATCAAATTAAACATGCAAACACATCAAAACTATCAGAATATAATCTATTCATCCATGTCAGTGACTAAGGAATCCAACAACATTTACATGTGAAATCAACAACAACAGTAATGCAGGACAGAAATAAGCTTTGCATTAAGATTAATCGAGAATTTTACAACCAATTAATCCTTATTGTCGACATGCATCTCCATTAAACCAACACTTCATCCCCATAAGCTCTAACTTTGCTCTCTATGCTCTCCAATGGCTTAGGCCAAGTGGTCAATCCAATAGCATAACAATACCTCTATAATTCCCCCCCCAAACCATGGACATGAGCTTGTATTTATAAGGCTCAATGGATATGAATGGTTGAGATATTTGTCGATGAGGTGGCCTCTAAGATCATATGATGGGGGATCTCGAGCTCAACTAACCCACAATGTTAGGGATAAGAGAGGACACGAGGCTCATGATCTAGAAGCCTCGAGAAGCCTCTCTTTTCTCCCATTTTACCCAGGGTAGCACCTTTTTCCTCTTATGACAGAGCAGTTCATGTTAAATATTCTTATGGACCAAAGGCTATAAGTGGTGGCACCGCTTATGGTAAACAAGATACATGCAGTGTGAGCAAGGTACCACTCATGGACAACAAGGAAAGCGCGGTGTTGAGTATTTTCATGAAATATTGACAAACAAAATGGGTTTCCACTCCAAGTGCTGGGATCAAGGGAAAGTATGTAAGTCAAAGGTCTTATCACATGGTGGTGATAGGATTTTGGTATAACACACTGGATGCAAAAGGCATGAGGGTTGCATTTATAGATGGCCAAGTCCTCATGTGGTCAAGAGGAAAGATTATTGACGATGAAATAGTGATTGGAGAACAAGAAGGAGGATTATAAAAATTGAAGGGCCATCCAGAACAAGCATTGGTCCATGACACAGTGGAGCCAAATGAACTTTGGCACAGAAGGCTTGCACATGTGCACTACAGAGAACTACCACTTGCAAGAAAAGCTATTGAAGGTCTTCTGAAAGTCAAGAAAAACATGAAGGGGTATGCAAAGGATGTGTGAAAGGAAAGAATACAAAGAAGACATTTTCAAGTAGTGAAAGCAAGGCAAAAGGAATCTTGGAAATCATCCACTCCGATGTATGCAGACCAATGTCATCAAGTTCACTAAGCAGGTATGTATACTATGTTTCTTTCATTGATGACTTTTCTAGGAAGACATGGATTTAATTCATGAAGAACAAAGATGAAGTTTTTGGCAAGTTCAAGGAATTCAAAGCCTTGATCGAGAACCACACAGAAAATAATATCAAGACCTTTTGATCAGATAATGGCGGAGAATTCACATCAAATGAATTCAAAGACTTATGAAAAGAATCAGGGATTAAGAGGGAGTTATTCACTCCATATAATCCACAACAGAATGGGGTTGTAGAAAGGAAGAATATAACTATCATGGAATTTGCAAGAGCAATGCTTCATGATCAAGATATTCCCATGCATATATTGGTAGAGGCTTCCAGAACAATGATGTATGCACAGAACTGTACTCCACACAGAGTAATCGATAACAAGACACCTGAAGAACTCTTTTCCAGCAGGAAACTAGAAGTCAGCCATCTCAGAATATTTAGCTGTCCTTTGTACATACACATTCCAAAAGAGAAGGGAAAAAAATTAGATCCTCCAGGAAAGAAGGGTATATTTGTGGGATACTCTGAAAGCTCGAAGGCTTATAGAATATATTTCCTAGGATTAAAGAAGATCGACATTAGCAGGGATGTAACATTTGACGAAGACACAGCTTACAACAAATCTAGAAAGAGACCTGCTGAAGAACCTGAAGAAGCAAAATCACCCAAAATTCATGATTCAACCATGAACGAAGAGACTCAAGAAGAAGATCGAGAATTTGAAGAACCACAAGAACCTCTAGATCCACCTCAAGAGAATAATCCTCACAAGAGGAAACATGCTTGGGTACGAGAAGCTATCTAAGGTGCAGAAACATATGGAGCTCTAGAACAGAATCACATAGAAAGAAAGAGAACCAGATCCTACTCCGGATATGTAGCTTTACTATGTGACTTTATCAATAAATAACCTTCCAATTATGAAGAAGTGGTAGATCAGAAAGAATGGAGGGATGCTATGATCGAAGAGTATCAATCGATCATGAAGAATAATGTTTGGGATGTTGTCCCAAGGCCAAAAGGGAACTTGGTTGTAACTTCCAAATGGATCTACAAGATCAAGCATGCTGCAGATGGTAGCATAGAGAAACATAAGGCAAGATTCATGGCTCGTGGCTTCTCATAGAAAGAAGGAATAGATTATGAAGAAACCTTTGCACCTATAGCCAGATACACTTCCATCATATCAGTACTTGCTCTAGCTGCAGTGATGAAATGTAAGATACACCAAATCGATGTCAAGAATGCTTTCTTGAATGGTGTAGTGGAAGAGGAAGTGTATGTAGATCAGCCACTCATTTTTGAGACACATGACAGGGAGTCTCATGTGTGTATATTGAAGAAAGCCCTGTACGGTTTGAAATAGGCACCCAGGACATGGTATGACAGAATTGACAGCTTTCTATCCAGTTTGGGCTTTACCAAAAGTAAAGCAGATTCCAACCTTTACTACAAGGTTGAAGATGGCAACCCAGTGATGCTCCTATTGTATGTAGATGATTTGTTTTTAACAGGTATGGATGGGTTGATTACTGATACAAAGAGAAAGATTGTTGCCAAGCTCGAAATCAAGGACTTGGGTATGATGCACTATTTTCTAGGCATGGAGGTGTGGTAGAATGCGGATGGAATCTCCCTCGGACAAGGGAAGTATGTAGTAGAGATCTTGAAGAGGTTTGGGATGATGGAATGCAAGGCCATGACCACACCTATCACATCAAACCTAAATTTGTTGAGTGATGCTTCATCAAAAGTAGTTGATGCCATGATGTATCGTCAGATGATTGGGTCCTTGATGTACCTGACAAAAACGAGACCAAATATTTTCTTTGCTATGAACACCTTGATCCAGTTTCTGACAGATTCAAGACATGTTCACTTGATTGATGCAAAGAATATTCTAAGGTACCTTAGGGGTAAAATTGATTATGGGCTCAAGTATGAGGTGAATCAAAAGATAAAACTGGAGGGTTATGTTGATTCATATTGGGTAGCCAGTGCCATCGATAGGAAGAGCACTTCAAGGTGTTGCTTCAGTATGGGATCAGGTGTGATCTCTTGGTTTAGCAGGAAACAATCCTGTGTGGCAGTGAGTACAGTTGAAGCAAAATATGTCGCATCTTGTTCAGCTAATTGTGAGGCAGTATGGATGAGGAAGCTTTTATCTAATTTATTTGATCTCTAGATGGATGCTACTTGTATACATTGTGACAACTAGAGTTGTGTGAAGTTGTCAGAGAATTTGGTGTTCCATGATAGGTCAAAGCATCTCAAGATCAAGTATCACTATATCAGGGATATGGTGTAGAGGGGAGCAGTGAAGCTCCAGTATGTTGCGAAGGACAATCAGATAGCTGATGTGTTGACAAAGCCATTGGCTAGGGTGAAGTTTGAGTACTTCATGGAGAAGCTTGGTGTTCTCTAGATTGAGGTTCCCTCCAAGAGGAAATGATGAGACCCAAAGCCATTCTGACATGGTGAGAGGATTGGTTCCTTCCATGGTCAGATGTAAGGGTTGAGCCATTCTATCATGGTGAGAGGATTGGTTCCTTCCATGTCAGATATGAGTGTTGAGCCATTCTAATGTGACTGTAGGATTGGTTCCAACATGATCAGAATTAAGCGTTGAATGCCATTCTTTGAATGGAGGCACTTGAGGGACATTCTGACGTAACTGTAGGATTGGTTCCTACATGATCAGATGTGAGTGCAGAGACCTTCTGACATGCATGCTGGATTGGTTCCTCACATGGGAAGATGTAAGTGCAAAGCCCTTCTAACATGCATGCTATATTGGTTCCCCGCATGGGCAGATGTAAGTGTAGAGCCCTTTTGAAGATGTACGTTGGATTGGTTCCTCACATGGTCAAATGTAAGTGTAGAGCCTTTCTGACATGAATGCTGGATTGGCTCCTCTCATGGTCAGATGTGAGTGCTGGGCCTTTCTGAGAGGGTTGTGGGATGTGTTCCCACATGGTTAGATGTGAGTGCTAGGTGTTCCTTTATAATATGATGATAGGATTAGTTCCTACATGATTATATATAAGTGTTGGGCGGGCCATTCTAACTTAGTTTCAGATATAAGTGCTGAAGAAGACCTACATGGAGGCTATGCCTACAACCAGCATGAAAAAGGGTTGGATCTGTAGAACTTCCTGTGACGAGAAGAATCATGAGATAGCACCCGTGATGATCCAGTGATGATGATCCAACAGTGATGATCCAGATCTAGTGATGGTGTTCTAGTGATGATGATCCAGATCAAGTGATGATCCAGATCCAATGATGATGATCCAAATCTAGTGATGATTATCTAGATCAAGTGATGATCCAGATCTAGATGAAGATGAATTGAAGATGACAAGGACTCGATGATGATCCATATGATACAGAGAAGAAGACTTGTGCTGATAAATTGTGTCGAGAGAATACCTTCTTAGTTAAGAGGGAGTGTTAATGTAATTGTAACTTCAGAATGTATTCACTTGTATTTCTTATGTATTGTAACAAGATGTTTATTCTATGATGTATTTTTAATGTACTTGAGTCATGTCATGCCCCGATGTTCATATCGGGAGTTTCTATAATGTAAACAAGTCATGTCAAGTCAAGGTGGGACACCCTCCTATTGCCTAAGGGTTAAAGTCCCAGCAGTTTCGTGGCACTAGGGTTATTAGACTCACCTAGTGAATTTGGCCCTAGTTGGGTTTAGTCAAGTTGGGAATTAGTATAAATAGAGAGCTATCCTCTCTATTTATCACACACTCACTCACACACAAACTTGTAGTGCATATTTGAGGAAGAGGAAGACACTGGGGCAAGGAAGAAAGAAGGTTACTGTTGTTGGGAGATCTTCTTACTATTTTGGGTTTTACTTTTGGTGCCGATTCTATCTCTGAGGAAGTTGCAGGGTTTTCTCCTTTGTGGTTTCCCCAAGGAAAAACACTATGTTCATTGTCTCTTGTGTTTGATTGATGTCCTGGTTATTCTCTCAGTTAAAGATCCTAATGTAATGCTAGATTAATGTTAAAAATCTAACAGTACGATCTCCTTCAATTTTCATAGACTGATGATATTGACTGTAACATAGTAAATTTAGTTACTCACATAGGAAGTGATACTAACAAGGTAGAGTTAGAAAATTGGTTTTGGTTTTTATATTTTGATAGTTCTAAAACGAAAGACGGATAAGGAGATGGTTGTGTCCTGATTGATCCTAAAAAGAATAAACCGTTTCTCTCTTCTAGACTAGAGTTTGAATGCAAAAACAATACCACGGAATATGAAGCTCTAGTTCAGGGCTTGAAGAAATCCATTGAACTTAATATAAAAAATTAAAAGTTTTCGATGATTCTGGGATAGTGGTTAGGCTATTTAGAGACACAATTCATTGTTTCTCACCGCACCTGAAAGGATATCAATTTGAAGTATGGAATTTTATAGCACATTTTAATGATTTTAATGCAAACTCAATTCCTAGATTACAAAATGTTGCAGCTGAGTTTTTAGCTACTTATGCTTCCAGACTAGTGCCAACTAATCATAAGTGTTCTATTGAATTTATTTTCAGGCCATCAGTATCTGATAATATCATGAATTTGAGGGTGTTTGATGATGATGAACATATTATCAATTTTCTGACCAATTATGAAGTTTTCAAAGAATCTGTAATTGATGATGAAGAACATCAGGAATATTTACAAAACAGAGAGGTAACCAAAGGAAATTCCATGCTCAAAGGAGTGAGGAAACTTGAAGGAATGTTTGATTTGCATAACAAAATCAGAAAAATAGCCAACGTCAAAACCAACAGTTCATCTATGCAATATGAGATAATAAATTTAGGGACAGAAGCTGAGCTCAAGTATGTAAACTTGGGAAATTGTTGCTTTCCTGGAGAAAGGATCTGGTTTATTAATTTTTTTCAACAATATAAAGATATATTCACATGGACATACGAATACCTAAAAAAATATGATACACGCATCATTCAACACATTATTCCTATTAAAACATGCGTAAACACATTTCAACAACAAATCAGGAAAATGCATCCAAAGTTGGAACCTTTAATCCAAAATGGGGTAAAGAAGTTATTAGATGCAAAGATTATCTTCAGAGTTCAACATTCCTAATGGGTGGCTAATTTGGTTTCGGTAAGAAATAAGTCAGGAGAAATAATGTTGTGTGTTGACTTCCGAAATCTGAACAGAGCGTCAGATAAAGATAATTATCTAGTTCCACCGATGGTGAAAATTATTCAAATGGTTTCAAGCTCATATCTATTCTCCCCTTTAGATGGATTTTTTGGCTATAATCAAGTATTGGTGGCCGAACAGGATAGAATGAAGACTACATTTCACATGAAGTGGGGAACATTTGCTTATAGGAGAATGCCATTTGGCCTCATAAATGTTGGAGCTACATTTTAGAGGGCCATGGATATTGCATTCCGAGGACTAATCGACCACTATGTAGTGGTGTACTTAGATGATGTGACAATTTTCTCTAAGAAGAGAGAAGACTGTGATTTTCACTTAAAACAAATTTTTGATTGTTGTAGAAAATATGGCATATCTTTAAATCCAAAGAAAATAATCTTCACGGTTCTAGAAGGAAAATTGTTGGGTCATATTATTTAAAAGAAGGGAATCTCCATAGAACCAGATATAGTTGAAGTTATCTCAGATTCCCTTAACCCATAATAAAAAATATTTGCAATCATTTATGGGTACAATAAATTTTGTTTGAAGGTTTGTACCATACTTTGCACAAATCGTGAAATCTTTGCAACAAATGGTGAAGAAAAGCATACAGTTCAAGTGGGATGATATTGAGAAGATCACCTTTAAAGACATAAAAATAACAATAGCTTAGGAACCTTCAATTAGGAGTCCAGACTTTGAAAAGGATTTCATTCTATACACCTTTGCTTCAGACAACTCTCTTGAAGCGATGCTCACTCAAAAAGGAGAATTGGGATGTAAATACTGAATATCATTTATGAGAAATGAATTACAAGGGGCTAAATTAAATTACCGTGTTGTAGACAAACAAGCATACACAGTTTTCAAAGCAATAAAACAATTTAGACCTTATATTTTGAAAAACAGGACAAAAGTGATTGTTCCTCATCTGATTGTCAGGTCCCTCTTCGTATAGAAATAATTGGGTGAGCGAAGAGGAAACTGGGTGACAACACTATAGGAGTATGATTTAGAATTCAATGAAGCCACTATTATTAAAGGTCAAGGAATAAGCAAGTTTCTTGCGGAAGGTCATACTAATGAATATTGTGATTGGGAGAATGAAGCCGAGTTAAAATTTATTGATGTATGTCCCATATTCACTACTCACAAATCCTGGTACTTAGATTTAGTACATTACCTCCAGCAAGGACATTTACCAGAACATTCAAACTCTAAGCATTGAAGCACACTTCGTTTGAATTCAGCCTCTTACCAGATAATCAATGGATTTCTTTTCAGAAGAAATTACGATGGAGTGTTTCTGAGATGTTTTGAGCAAGAAGATGCATCCGAAGTAGTTAAGGAATTGCATGAAGGCCCTGTGGGAGGACATTTATCTAGAGATACTACCGCTCATAAAATTATCAGAAATTAATACTATTGGACAACATTGTTCAAAGATGCTCATGTTTATGTGATAAAATGTGATATGTGCCAAAGGAGCGGTGGTAGATTGCCAAAAGAAGTTGGGCCATTACAATCTGTTATTATTTCAGAACTATTTGAGTGGTCAGGTATAGACATCATTGGAGAAATAATAATGAACTCTTCACTACAACGTCAATATATCCTCACAACTACAGATTATTTCACAAAATGGGTTGAAACGGTTCTGCTGCGCAAAGTGAACGAAGAGGTGGTCATCAACTTTTTGCAAGAGAACATTATGACCAAGTTTGGGGTTCCAATTTCCCTTGTTTTTTATAATGCATCTTATTTCTCGTCTATTAAGATAACTGAATTTTCTTGTGAAAAGGGAATAAAGTTACATTACTCATCAAATTATTACCCTTAGGAAATGGGTTAGCAAAATCAACAAAAAAGAATCTGAACCGAATTTTAAAGAAACTCATTATTGAAAATCAAAGAAATTGGCACACAACTCTTTCTAATGCATTATGGGCAGATAGGTTCACCCCAAAGAATTCCTCAGGGTTTCTCCCTATGCTTTGGTATATGGGAAAGAAGCTATTTTACCTCCAAATATTCTACTTCCCTCATTGCAATTGGCTCAAGCCTCCCGAGGATCCAGTATTGAGATATTACAAGAACGTATTAACACTCTGCTGAAACTTGAGGAATCTAGACAAAAGTCCAAGGATAGATTTAACCAACATTGGGACATTGTCAAGAGAGGCTGGATAAATGAAAGTCTAGGAAGGGGAGCTTTGAAAAGGGAGACTTAGTTTTAAAGTGGGATCACTCGTATGAAGAGAAGGGAAAACATACCAAATTTAAACATCTATGGGTTGAACCCTATCATATTGTTGAGAAGCTTAGCCCATCAACTTATAAGTAGCAATATTTACAAGGGAAGGAAGAGTATTGTTACCACCTAAGTTGTACTTAGTGGTTTTTTATCAAGTGAGCCTGGTGAACCGGATAAGGATAGCTTGTTCGGACTTCAGAAGACCTTCAGTCTTGCTTCTGGGAAACTTTGTTGTACCATATCACATGTTCATACCCTATGGGGAAATTGTAATAAATGTTCTAGTATGATAGTGTCTGTAAAAGACTTGGTCTCTTAGACTTTATTTTCCAATCCAATCAGCCCAAGGTGTTTTTTCCCTTGGTTATTATTGGTTGTTGAATAAATGACTGATAATTTTTGAGTTTTTCACTCCATACCTCCAAAATTGGGCCGGTCGGCTCAACGTTTAGGCCTATTGAGGTTATTAGAGTCTATGTGTTAATGTATAAACATGATAGGCATCATGGTCGAGTCATGTGAACATTTCTAAGTCCCCTTAGGTTTTTTCAATTTTTTTTAATTTTTTAATTTTTTCAGTGCTTTTTATTAAAATTTTAATTTTTCCAAAACTTAGGCTATTTTTAATAGTTTAATTGGAAAAATTGGTTTTCTAATAAAAGTGGGCCAAGTAATTAGTTTCGGTCATGTAGGTGCTCAGTTTCAAGCTAAGAGCACCATGTAAACCCATGGACCCACTTTTTCAGGTTTTGAGTGATTTTTCCATCACTCAGGTCAGAAAACCCCAAAAATAAATTATTGATTATTTTAATTAATAAATTGATGAATAATAGAGCAAATCCAAAATCCTAGATCAGTGGATTCTCAGTCTATTTGACTGAAATTAGTAACATCTGAACTAGATTGACTAGATCTGGCAAATCCTTGACTGAAGGAGGCGATCTAGACAGATCCAGAGTTGAATTTCAGCATTCTTATTGGGGAATTTTGCCCTCCCTCTCTCCTCTGCGGGTTTGGGCTCATCTGGATGAGTTTTGGTGGATGCTTCAATCAACAGGTTGAGGTGTCAGTCATATCAACTCTCCGATTGTCAGTTTCACTCAGTGAGACTTAGATCTAGCTCAGTTAGACACAGATCAGGCATTGATGGACTCTCCTTCAGCTACAGTGGTCTATCTCCTTTGAATTTGTGCCCCCTTGGGCTGGATCTCCTATTTTCTGTTTAAATAAAGCTCAGGTTGACTCTTCCAAGCTAGTTAGAGTTGGATTGAGGAGTTGTTTACATTGTAATACTGCTATTTTTTTTACTGTGAATTAAGAAGCTTTGGAGGCTATACCATGTAGTGCATGTGTTTGTGTGGATTCCCAACGTCATGCTGCTAATGTGGTAACTGCAATTTCTTTCCAATTTTTGTGCTGCTTTTGTTTTCTGGCTTCAAGGATTCACTTGAATCAAGTAAGGGTGTAAACTAGGCAAGTTAGATTACTTGTTCTTGTTTATCCATATTATATATGCTCAAGAATTTCAGTTATATGCTTAAATAAGATTATTTTTGCATGATCTTTCATTCTTGTTACTTTATACATCTATATCCAGATCTCACGAGGTGTTGTGCAGGCTTGTGTTATTTAGTTGCCGGTTCCTGATTAGACGAAGGTGTGGATCAATATTGATGCCATTCCTTACCCAATAAGATCAAGACTCTGTCCCTTAGTGCTCCACAAAAGGGCCTCCTTTCAGCTTGTTCCATTCAAGCAACGAGCCGACCTTCTCTCCTCTTTTTCTCCTTTCTTTAAAAAATCAATCTTCTGGTTATCTATTTCTTCCTCTTATGATCAGATCTAGTTCCAAGAATTGAATATATATTGTTAGATCTATTTCATAATAGTATTTCTTCTTAGATCTGTAATTTCATAAAGAATATCATTTCATAAAGATAGATCTAGGTGTAGGAATTCCCTTTTTTGCAAGTAGCTAAATCATAGATCTAAAGCTTGCTCATAAGGTAGTTTCCTTTTTCATTCTTTCAAGATTTAAATACTGCAAGAAAAGTGCATATCTCATTGGCTGACCAAACATCAAGCCAAGATCCCAAGGAAAGCTTGCTTTCCTTGGTTCCGTTTTGCAAAACTAGATTAGCCCCTTTTAACAATTTTTTACTTAGTTTTTTTGGTAACTAGCGTGGTGACCCAAAACATTTTTAAAGTGTTTTTGGGCACATTTTATTTTAATTGCTCGCTTTTTTTTAGCAGGTTTAACAAAAAATAGAAGGAGACTCTGCCCATTTTCCGACTCTTGGGCGAACCAGAGCTTCTCGGAGGCTTTCCCCACCGCTGGGATTTTAGTTTAGCTTGTTACAAGCCTGTTGTAAGCCTTTGGATCCCAGATAACAAGGAACAAAGTGCATAATTTAGTTTTATGATATTGTAACCAATAATAATAAAAATAATTATTTCGAGTAGGCTCTTTCAAGCCCACTCCCCATCCCCCCAGGGCAGATCCGCGTTCGTTTTTCCTTTTTAGCTTTTTTTCCTGTTTTTTGCTCTAGCTTAGTCTTGTTATGTAGAATTGTATACTTTTATAACATTTTTCATTATTCCATATTTTAATTTCAAAAGTAATCATACTACTTAGCCCACGACTTCCCGATTGACCCACAAGGGGAAAGAGATGCGTGGTAGGACTAATTAGAAAACCGACATGGTGTATATTTGATTCATTTTCATCAATTGTTTCATTAGCTATAATAAAATTAAACCCTCCTTGATTCCCTGATTGAGATCCACTTGGATCAAAAGAGGTTCCTGGAGGGTTTTCTTTTAACAAGAATACCCATCTTAAAATTAACTAAAAATAACGAAGACTCTAGTGTGTATGCTCTGTACTTGGCTGTTGTTCATCCAATCAGTCGAGCTGCATCAAAAGCACTTGAGTGAATAGAATAATTAGGATTCACTCTCCCAAATTGACAAACCATCAGGAGAAAATCCAACGCCTCGATCTAACTATTACGGTGGCAAAATACCCAAAGGAAGTGGGAACTCCTGAAAAGTGACCTCTGGGCACCGATCTCGGTTACACCTTCAGGTGCATTATGAACAACAGCCTCAGAGACTCCATTCAGTCCACATATTCCTTGTGGGTAGCCATGACGGTTTAGTTTTGGACATACTTCAAGTACCCCCTAGGTATATCTGGAGTCCCCTCGCCTAAGTTAAATTACTCATCTTCACATTAATTTAAAATTAACCAAGATACAATTGCACAACATTTATTTCAGCACTTGCAAGCACTCTTAAGATATTTTCGACTCCATTTTTGGCACTGGTCAATTGTTTATTTCTTTCAATATTTATGCAATTGTGTGTCATTTCATGCTTCCTTGTGATCGTCTTATCTGGTTAGTTTTTTACAATTGTTAAGTCAAAAATCCCAAAAAACATACTCTTCAATACCATCATCATACTAAATAATTTTTCCTTAGTAACTCAATAGGGTCTACCCCCCTTGGCTTCGTTAGGAGTTGATCCTAAATGGAGGAGTCAAGAACAAGGTGATAGCCTTGACTCGAGACTTTCTCCCAAGGAGACACCGAGTGGCTTTAATATTTCTGCCACGTGACCCAGGTGTGTGAAAGGCGGCAACAATTTTTGGCACCGTTGCCGGGGATAAATCTTTTTATTCCTGGGTATGACTTAGCTTAAATTTTTTCTAAAACAACTAAAAAGATAAAAAAAAATAATTTGATTGATCTTGTCTTCAAAAAACATAAAAATTAAAACTTGATCCATCTGGTGACTCCATTGTCTAACATCCCTCCAAGAATTCCTACCCGAAGAAACTGCCATCAATTATTCAATCCTCTCCCTGATCCCGAAAGGTTTATTAGGGAAAGATTGAATAGGCAGACTTCTCATAGAAACCTTGAAGATTTAGGAGACCAATCCCTCTCAGATATCCATCACATATTTGTAGAGAGTCATGTTCACCAATCTCAAGAAATGACGAAATTATTCAAACCCCTTGACTTTTCTCAGATAACAAGTTCTCCCCATGCCATTCCAAAAGATGCTATCAAGAAGCTCCCCATATTTCAGGGCAATAATGCCATCACTGCCAAGTCTCACCTTCGAAAGTTTGAAAAGCACCTAGTCAGTTATTGCAATGATGCTTCCCATGACCATGAAGATGTCAAAATGAAACTCTTTGATTTATCCTTAGAAGATGATGCTGAAGAATGGTACTTTGACCTAGGTGATGATTCATATAAAATTCTTAGTGAATTCCTAGAGGGTTTTAAGAAGAAATGGGGAGAAAAGAAAGAACCAAGACATTTTCTTCTTTCCCTTCATAACATAAACTTGAATATGGAGAATGAAACCATGGATGAATTTAAAACTAAGTTCAGGCATGTGGTTGTGGACCTCCCTAATGAAATCAAGCCAAAGGATGCATCCATCCTCATATCTTACATCGAAGCTTTCACTGGTGATTTGAGGTACCAGTTAAGAGACAAAGAGCCGACCAATCTAAAAACTACTCAGGAATTAGCTGAGAAAATATAAAAGAATATGCAATATTCAGGCAAGCCCAACATTCCAGGTCGCAATAGGGGAAACAATTCCTACAACAAAGAGACCAAGGGTAAAGCCATTGAATCAGAAGAAAAGGGAACTTCTAAAGATCCCATGGAAAAGGTGACGGACATGATAAAAAACTTGGTTACTAGTCAAAACCAACTAATGGCCAATCATTCTGCACACTTGAATCACATTCAGAATAGATTGATCACAATGGAAAAGAATAATGGACCTAGGAACTTTCAGCCCAAGCAAAATCAGATGTATCAAAATAAATTTCCTCAATAGGAGCCTAGGATTCCAAACTAGTTAGACTCAACTAACATGGTAGAAGAAGTAATTCCATTGTGTAGACCCTGAGAACAATTCCACCAAGAAAGCACTTGTTATGTTGAAAATCAAGTCATGGAACATGGACTTCCTGAGTTCAGTAGTCAGGAAAAAACTTCAAGAGTGCCTGATCATGTATACATGGTAGGACAGGCCTACCCTTTGTCACTAGCTAAACCATTTCAGAATATTATAGTGAAAGTTATGATGAAAACTGTAATGTACATGATGGGACTCCTACATGTTCTCCATATAATGATGATAGTCTGGAAGGTTTACTGCCTTGTGATCTTTTCTATGAAGAAGATGAGTATGAAAATGAGGACAAGTATAACTTGGAGCATGATACAAGTGACAAAGACTCCCTTATCTCCACCAAATATGTTGATTAGGAGTCCTGGACATTCATGGAAAATCCAGTCCGTGACATGAATAAAGAGGAAAATAATGAACCAGAAAATTTTGATGGTTTTGTTGATTCTCCTGTCTATGGAATATCTAAAGGAGAGAGCACGGACCATGTTTCCTTGGGAAACTTTGATATGGAAAAAGAGCATGACATTAATCCATATGATCAGTCTGAGCGATATATCAGTATCAATAATGAAGACAAAGAGAACTTGATATCAGCAATGGGGAATCCATCATATCTGACATAGATGGTGGTGATGACTATTGGGATTTTTGTGGATATCTTATTAAGAATCCTATCTATTCTATATCTAGCAAGGGGAGTGTCTATTTAAAAATTTATGGAAGTCCAATCTATTATACTTCCATAGAGGGAAGCATGGATCTGGAGACCTAAGAAAATCCTAGTATGGAAAAGCAGCATTCAAAACTCTTATATGATCATTCATATTCATATCATGCAGAGCCGCACAAAGGTATCAATAATGAAGACATGGAGAAGCAGTGTTGTGAAAAGACAAATGTGATGCAGCTAGTAGAATATCAGTCTCAACTATCATCTTCACATACAGAGTTTCCTCATGATTTGGAGTTGCTTGGGGATTATACAGTGAATTATCATCCAGTAAGCCTTGATGATTAGTATGATGGTGTAGTCAATCTGCCTCATCATTCCGATTTGTACATCAACCCTGTCTTGTCATGGATAGAAGCATCCTGTGCAAGCACTTACCAGTTTGGGAGGAAGTTTGATGACATTATTCATGCCTATGATTTCCCATCCATCCCTCCCCTTAAGGATCATCACACAGGTTTGCATTTTCTAAATAAAGTATCCTTACTTTGGCTGGTAACCAAAGACAAGGAACATTTTTTTTATGTTAATAAAATTCTTAGGTGGTTACATTGGATTTCTGATTACACTTAACCCTTTTTATATCATGCTTAGAGTAGGAAAATAATATCATTGAAAAATAGCATTTACTTTTTGCATTTTTGTTTTGTACTTAGCTATAATAAACGTTTCTTTTTCATTAGTTAGTTACATTTATTTTGTTTAAAATAAATCAGCTTAATGGTTCATTTGGTTTCTATGTAAAGCTTGTGCTACTGAGGTTTTCTTGTCAAGATGAGATGTTTTTACAAGGTATATAAACCAGATATTCTGGTGTTCTCGTATCCTCTCCTTGACTTAAAGACCAGATCGAGCACATGTCTAGTTAGAGCTAGAATGTTACCACCGAAGTTGTACTTAGTGGTTTTTTATCAAGTGATCCTGGTGAACTTGACAAGGATAGCTTGTTCGGACTTCAGAAGACCTTCAGTCTTGCTTCTGGGAAACTTTGTTGTACCATATCACATGTTCATACCCCATGGGGGAATTGTAATAAATGTCCTAGCATGACAGTGTTTTTAAAATACTCAATATCTTAGACTTTATTTGTCAATCCGATCATCCCAGGGTGTTTTTTCCCTTGGTTATTATTGGTTGTTGAATAAACGACTGATAATTTTTTAGTTTTTCACTCCATACCTCCAAAGTTGGGCTGGTCAGCTCGACAATTAGGCCTATTGAGGTTATTAGATTCTATGTGTCAATGTATAAACATGATAGGCATCATGGTCGAGTGACATGAACATGTCTAAGTCCCCCTAGGTTTTTTCAATTTTTTTAATTTTTTAATTTTTTCAGTGTTTTTTATTAAAATTTAATTTTTCCAAAACTTAGGCTATTTTTAATAGTTTAATTGGAAAAATTGGTTTTGTAATAAAAGTGGGCCAAATAATCAGTTTTAATCATGTAGGTGCTCATTTTAAAGCTAAGAGCACCATGTAAACCCATGGACCCACTTTTTTCAGGTTTTGAGTGATTTTTCCATCACTCATGTTAGAAAACCCCAAAAATCAATTATTGATTATTTTAATTAATAAATTGATGAATAATGGAGCAAATCCAAAATCCTAGATCAGTGGATTCTCAGCCGATTTGCTTGAAATCAGTCAGATATGAACCAGATTGACTGGATCTGACAAATCCTTGACTGAAGGAGGTGATCTAGACAAATCTAGAGTTGAAATTCAACATCCTTTATGGGGAATTTCACCCTCCCTCTCTCCTCCACACATTTGGGCTCATCTGGATGAGTTTTGGTGGATGCTTCAGTCAACAGGTTGAGGTGTCAGTCAGATCAGCTCTTCGATTGACCGTTGCACTCAGTGAGACTCAGATCTGGCTCAGTTAGACACAGATCAGGCATTGATGGGCTCTCCTTCAGCTACAGTGGTCTATCTCCTTGGGATTTGCACCCTCTCAACTGGATCTCCTGTTTTCTATTTAAATAAAGCTCAGGTTGCCTCTTCCAAGCTAGTTAGAGTTGGATTGAGGAGTTGTTGCCATTGTAATACTACTATATTTTTTATTATGAATCAATAATATTTGGAGGCTATACGGTGTAGTGCATGTGTTTGTGTGGATTCCCAGCATCATGCTGCTAATGTGGTAACTACAATTTCTTTCCAATTTATGTGTTGCTTTTATTTTCTGGCTTCAAGGATTCGGTTGAATCAAGTAAGGGTGTAAACTAGGCAAGTTGGATTACTTTTTCTTGTTTATCCATATTATGTATGCTCAAGAATTTCAGTTATATGCTTAAATAAGATTATTTTTGCATGATCTTTCATTCTTGTTGCTTTATATATCTATATCCAAATCTCACGAGGTGTTGTGTAGGCTTGTGTTATTTAGTTGCAGGTTCTCGATTGGACGAAGGTGTGGATCAATATTGACGCCATTTCTTATCTAATAAGCTCAAGACTCTATCCCTCAATTCTCTAGAAAAGGGCCTCCTTTCAGCTTGTTCCTTTCAAGCAACGAGCCGACCTTCTCTCCTCTTTTTCTCCTTTCTTTAAAAAATCAATCTTTCGGTTACCTGTTTCTTCCTCTTATGATCAGATCTAGTTCCAAGAATTGAATATATATTGTTAGATCTAGTTCATAAGAGTCTTGCTGCTGAGATCTGTAATTTCATAAAGAATATCATTTCATAAAGATAGATCTAGGTGTAGGAATTTCCTTTTTTGCAAGTAGCTAAATCATAGATCTAAAGCTTGCTCATAAGTTAGTGTCCTTTTTCATTCTTTAAAGATTTAAATACTGCAATAAAAGTGCATATCTCATTGGCTTCTAAAACAGCAAGCCAAGATCCCAAGGAAAGCTTGCTTTTCTTGGTTCCTTTTTGCAAAACTAGATTAGCCCCTTTTAACAATTTTTTACTTAGGTTTTTTCTGGTAACTAGCGTGGTAACCCAAAACACTTTTAAAATGTTTTTGGGAACATTTGATTTTAATTTCTCGCTGTTTTTTATCAGGTTTAACAAAAAAGAGAAGGAGACTCTGCCCATTTTCTGACTCTTGGGCGAACCAGAGCTTCCCGAAGGCTTCCCCCACCGTTGGGATTTTAGTTTAGCTTGTTACAAGCTTGTTGTAAGCCTTTGGATCCCAGATAACAAGGAAAAAAGTGCATAATTTAGTTTGTTGATATTGTAACCAATAATAATAAAGATAATCATTTTGAGTAGGCTCTTTCGAGCCCACTCCCCATCCCCCCAGGGGGGATCCGCGTCTGTTTCACCTTTTTTGCTTTTTTCCCGTTTTTTGCTCTAGCTTAGTCTTGTTATGTAGGATTGTATAATTTGATAACATTTTTCATTATTCCATATTTTAATTTCAAAATTAACCATACTACTTACCCCACGACTTCCCGATTGACCCGCAAGGGGAAAGAGATGCGTGGTAGGACTAATTAGAAAATCGGCATAGTGTATCTTTGATTCCTTTTCATCAATTGTTTCATTAGCTATAATAAAATTAACCCCTCCTTGATTCCCCGATTGAGATCCACTTGGATCAAAAGAGGTTCCTGGAGGGTTTTCTTTTAACAAGAACACCCATCTTAAAATTAACTAAAAATAACAAAGACTCCAGTGTGTATGTTCTGTACTTGGCTGCGGTTTGTCCGATCAGTCGAGCTGCATAAAAAGCACTTGAGTGACTAGAATAATTAGGATTCACTCTCCCAAATTGACAAACCATCAGGGGAAAATCCAACGCCTCGATCTAACCATTACGGTGGAAAGATACCCAAAGGAAGCGGGAACTCCTGAAAAGTGACCTCGAGGTGCCGATATCTATTACACCTTCGGGTGCATTATGAACAATAGCCTCAGAGACTCCATTCATTCCACATATTCCTTGAGGGTAGCCATGACGGTTTAGTTTTGGACATACTTCAAGTACCCCCTGGGTATATTTGGAGTCCCCTCGCCTAAGTTAAATTACTCATCTTCACATTAATTTAAAATTAACCAAGATACAATTGCACAACATTTATTTCAGCACTTGCAAGCACTCTTAAAATATTTTCGACTCCATTTTTGGCACCTGTCAACTGTTTATTTCTTTCAATCTTTATGTGATTGTGTGTCATTTCGTGCTTACTTGTGATCGTCTTATCTGGTTATTTGTTGTTTACAATTGTTAATTCAAAACTCCTAAAAAGCATACTCTTTAATACCATCATGATACTAAATAATTTTGCCTTAGTAACTCAATAGGCTCTACCCCCCTTGGCTTCATTAGGAGTTGAGCCTAAGCGGAGGAGTCAAGAACAAGGTGACAGCCTTGACTTGAGACTTGCCCCCAAGGACACACCGAGTGGCTTGAAGATTTCTGCCACGTGACCCAAGTGTGTGAAAGGTGACAACAAGTACCTCCCTGTGAATGGTCTTGTTCTCAAATAGTACTTCACCTAGTCTTTTTTTAGAATCTTTTTGTACATAAATAAAACCTTTCTTTTATGTTCTTGTTTTTCATTTAGTTTTCTTTCTTTTTCTGATTTAATTTGATTTGCTTGATTTTGACTTAGAATAAACCAACTCAATATTTGACGCTTGGAGACATAGGAATATGAATAATCAAAAAATTCTTTGAAAGTCAAGAGATGATTACGGGAAAACATGTGTGGTAAAATTTGATCAAAGTTGAGATTCTTTAATTATTGATAAACTGTAGAAAGGGAAGTTAATTTCAAGTCCACATTGTAGTCATTTAAATCCTGTAAAATAACTAAGGATCATGAGCTGTAGACTACTATCTTGGGGATCCACCCATCCTCACACTAATATCTACCCTAGGAAGCTGACCATGATAGACCCACATAAAGGAAGTAGGACTAAGAGATGTATGTCATTCAAAATAATCCTATGCTACAAATTGAAAGCCAAAAGGGTTATAGTAAAGAGTTGAAAATACAAGACAAACAGTCTACATCTAAGAAGATATGCTAAAAGAAAAAATTAGCAGATAAAAAAATATTGCTTAGAGAGGTTTTTCTCCGTCTGTGAGCTTGAAACAAGTTTATCACTCACACAAAAGGACATTATGGATGGAAGAACCCATGACAATTTCTCAAAGTAGAAGAAGCAATCAAGGAAGACACAAAGGATAATTGTCATTAAAATAGAAAGCATCAAAAGAATGCTAACAAGAATGGGAATGAGGAACAAACAAATATATCTGTATAACCTTGTTTACAATCTTGTGGAGTCAAATCTAGTGGAAACCAAATGACAAAGGTAAAATGAATCTCATATTTTGGACCCAAGAGAGTTATCAAGACTTCTAATTACCGCACTCCCAAAAGACTACAATCAATGTGATGCACAAAATTTTACATCCATGGATAAGTCTAACTTCTTAAATAACCTTGAAGAATGCATTAAAGATTTGTAATCAAGTACCATGTAGCAGTCTTGTTTTTCAAAGACAGTTTTTCAGAGATCTATGTTCACTAGCCAGTCGCCAATTGTTGTTGCTGCAATTGCTTCCCCAATTTTTTTTACATATTAGGGCCCCTCCTTACTTTTTGATTTCAAGCTTACTTAGACAAGTTTTTCATTCCTAGAGAGTTCATATTAACACTTAGTTTTTCCCAGAAGTTGGGCTAGGAATTTTTTTTGGCTAAGTTAAAAATCAGGTTTTTCTTTCGACGTATCAGAAGAAATCGACTAGTTCTGCTGACGTATAAGAAGAACTCAGCTAGTTTTGTGGACGTATCATAAGAACTTGACCAGTTCTGTTGACATATTAGAAGAACTCAGCCATTTCTACCAATGTATTAGAAGAACTCAGCTAGTTTTGTCGACGTATCGAAAGAACTCGACCAATTTTGCCGACACGGTCGGCTAGATACAAAGGATTTTTTTGCGATGTGTTGTTTTAACAGAACTCAGCCAATGTTTCCAATGTATCGGAGAAACTCACCAATGTTTGCTGAAACAATCAAAGAAAATCATGAGTTACGATCGATAGTGTCGGATGTTGCCGAAGGTGAATTGTAGACAAGTGTTAGGATATTTTCTAGCTTTTCGATGACACATTAAATACATAAAAAAATTTCAATAAGTTTTGTAGACACGGTCGGAGAAACTCATTGTTTTTCACCAAAACTATAGCGAAAAAAATCACATTTCATCGTCGATGCTATCAGAAATCCTAGGAAAAGTTGTGGACATGTATCAGAAAAGTTAGCGCTAAATGATGTTTTGACCCTACCACATTAAATGCTATTCAACCACCACATTAATGACTCTCTTTTTGATTTTTTATATATAAATGGTGCACTTTTAGTTGTTTTTATCCCGCAATTTTGGAGAGAGCCCAACCAAGTAAATACATTTGGAGCTTGTACTCAACCCAACACCATGTTCACTTCTTGATAGGTAGATGCATGAAACTGTACTTTTTTTAAAGAATTTTAAAAGCTATATATATATATGTGTGTGTGTGTGTGTGTGTGTGTGTGTGTGTGTGGGAAGGGTTGAAGGTTAGTTGTGCCTTTTTCCTCTCTTTTCCACAACCCTTGTCCTAGTATAAGAAAACCTTCTCCCCCTAAGGTTCTATTGCTGAATTTTAACTAGATTTCCTGAAGAGTTTTTAAGCTTAGGGCCTCGTGGTCATTTTCACAACCATCCAAGGATAATTTTAGGGGAGAAATTTATCCCAATAGGCTATTTTTCCATGTTTTTCTCCAAAAAACGATTCGTCATTTTGCATTTTTTGAAGCCCTGTTTCGCCCAATTTTGATGGGGTAAAATGTTTTCACCCTAAAATTTGCCAAATTATTATATAAATGATTTAAAATCCTTGTAAATTAAAATATTTTTTGAAAAACATCGCTAAACATTTTATAGTTTGTGTTTTAAGAATTGGTAAGATTCACCAACATTTGTACACTTTTAAATAAGTATGGTTCCTTAAAATCATCCCTGCGCCCATCCTCCATGGGATTTTTACTATAGAATGCTTCTTTTTCGCATGATCATCGCACTAGGAATGTGGTTGTGTGTGTGGTTTCCTTGGGGAAAAGTCCCTCCCCGAGCCGATGGGATTCATTTTTCATGAGCGCTTCCTTATACCAAACTCCACATCATTTTTGGGATAGGATGAGGATGAGTGCCCTATCCAAAGTACCCACTCCTCTATGTTTCTTGGGTGTTTGGTTTTATGTTTTATGCCTAAAGGTAGAACTTCTTCCATTTTGGTTGCGCATGCCTTTACTACGCATCAATTATCTTGGGGGGGTTTTCAAGCACCCTATAAGCGTGGTAGAATGGCAAGATAACTGGGTAGTGTTACACCAAAATGATCGTTTTTTGTTTTTAAACAATTCACCGTCTAATAATATGAAGATTTACTTTCTTGCGCATCCCTGCCTAGGAATAAGGTTATAGGTAGAACTGACTTCCTTGAGAGTTTGAACTTAATAAATAAGAAGTTGAAAAAAAAGTTTGTGAAATCCGCTAACTTGGGTAAAATCAATTAACCTTTATGCATAAAAGAACAAACAGTAAAATGTTAAGATTTCAGTGTATTTTGACCTATTATTATTGTTTAGGAACACAAAAGAGGACATATGATAACAATAAGGTGTAACTGACACAGTGGCATATACACATGGGATGATGAGTTTTCATTTAAAATTTGTAAGGACACACCCTATCACAAGCATAAAATGACTAATCAACTTTTAAGGAATTACCTCTCTCCACCTCACAAAATTGTTTCTGAATGGCCAACAATATAATGGTAAATATAACTATGTTCTCTATTATAACATTACACATTGATCGCACTCTCCTTTTAAAAAAAAACATTGATTCATATACTTAGTAGCTTTGTCTCTCATTTCGGGTTATTTCATTTTTGATACAAAATGCATGTTGTTTTAAGTTATTCGAGATAACCATGGTATTACTAAGACATCTCTCACCATGCTCATGCCAGATTTTATACTCTCACCGAGAAGGATTACCTCCTGAAGGATAGTTTGGAAACGATAAACTCACACCATGCTTAAAAAGAGTGGCAAGAAGAAAGCTAAGGCCAGTGAGATTGATTTAGATGTGGAGATTATCTCTAGGACCGAGATCAAATTTGAGGACACTAACGCCATTACAGGAGCTAACCAAGAGTTCAAATGGGGGGAGATATATAAGATGATTAGAGACTAGAACATCCCTAATGTTGGTCTAGAAGAAATGTCCTTGTATTAAAACATAAAAAAACTCGGGCATTACCACGGCATCTGCACGTCGAGAGCTCTTCCCATGTAATGAGTTTGTCGGATGGATTTTACCCCAGATGAACCCTTTCACAATGTTTATTTCTAATATAGAGGGGGAAGATTTTTCTTGTTTCACTCTAGCATACATAACCTTAGCCTGCAATATTCCCACTCCATAGGTTATGATGACTGATGAGTGGGTCAGAAAGGTAGATTTGTATATTTTGGAGTGTGCAAAGAAGATGATAATAATAGGAAGACAACTCCACCAAAAGGAACGAGACCGCAAGCTTATGACCCCCTTTCAAGATCATAGCTTTGATGCTAAATAGGATTTTTGGTCAAGAAAATGGAAAACTGTATAAATTAAGTTGGATCCCACTAATTTAATATGTGGCCTTTAAAGGAACAATTTTCAACTGGGAAAACATCATATCGAGTATCTTGTCATCCTGTGCAGTTGTCGCACAAGGAGGGATAGCTCAGAAAAGGTCATAATTTTACATGGAATCCTACCTAATTGATTGCATTTTGTGCAGACACCCATTCTCTAAGCTCTGGTGCACTTGGACACACACCAAGACCCCTGTATATGCTGCTTATCAGATTCTCTGGGCGCATAGGTATGCAAGTTTCTACAACCTTATATGTGAAGTGTTTATGATCCCCCTGTATGAGCCAATCTTCCTTAAAGATCCCAATTGCTTATCGGATAATGACATTGAATTTATTTTGAATATGGGGATTACTTTTTATCCCAGGAAGGAATATACCTGAGGATGTATGGAGGTTCCAAAGCACTGTCACTACTGACCAATTATGCCACAGACTATGTAGTCCATAAATAAGCAGTCAGGAAATTGTTCATAAATGGAGTAGGTAAATTCCTCTTTTAAATGAAAAAGGAAACCTTCCTACCACTACCCTTTTGCATAGGAAGTTAAAAATTCACTAAAGTCAAAGGTGCCTCCGAGTTTGTAAAAGATTTGGAAAATTTCACTTTGGGGAGAAGAGTTTCCACATAAATGAGAGTAGTGGGAAAGTGGTTGAACATTGTGCAATAATTGGGATACACTATGAATACTCATATCACTTTGATAATGATTAGGAGGTGTACAGAGAAACCAACAACATGATTGAGTTGAGTAATCAGTTCTATAAGAAAGGTGGTATCAGTAGCAGTGCAGCAGAGAGGAAGCTACAGAAGCAAAAAGAAGAGGCCTTAAAGTTACAACAGGCCGAGGCATAAAGAAAATGGGAGGAAGAGGCTGAAAAGAAACAAAAAAAAGAGGCTAACAAGAAGAGGCAAGCATAAGAGGCACATAAATAGAAAGAATAAGAAGACATATTAAAGAAAGAAGAGGCAGATAAAAAACTAAAGGAAGCCAAGGGAGTGACTGAAGAATTAAGAAAAAAGGAGGAAGAGGATAATCTCAGGGAAGAATTAGACCAAGAAACTATTCAGAATGACCCATTAGATCCTCCTACTTCATCAAGTGGCACAATTACAGGTGGCCATTTCCCCTTGCAGAACTTGGTCTCGCCCCTTTCACTCCGTCTAAGCATCACACGGTGGCGTGCTTAGATACCATTTTTTTATAATACAATAAATACCATTACCATAAGGTCTGAGAAAAGGTTAAAAGTAGGATCATAGGATGATGTGGTTATGGTGACGGAAAATAATGTCATGGAAGGAACTCATAAAGAACCTAAGTTCATGGCCTCTGTGAATGTAGCAAATGCACAATCCAATGCTAATAATGTTTCCCACTCAATGGAAAATGTAGAGCACCAAAAAGAAAAAATGATCAAACTGAAAGACACTCCGGTAAAGACAAGAGGAAAAGGCATAAAAATAAAATAAAAATCACAAGGCTACCCTCTCAAAAAATTAAATACTCCAAAGGGAATATCAATCTTTGGAGGAAAAAAGGGATGCCTTGGAGGTGGAGGTAATGATCATGCAAGGAGAGAAAAGGGATTTTGAGTCAAAATTTCAGAACTTGAATCAATGGAATCTATAACAAGCCAACAAATTGGGGAATTAAAAAACCAAGTAGAAGAGTTGGTGGCACATAAGGGACCCCTGGAGAACCAATTGAAAATAGATAATGAGCTCAAGAAGGACATCACTCCATTCCGTTCCTAGGCTTGCGACATCCGAAGGAAAAGGCACCAAATTCAACTAAAACTCACGGATGAAATTTACAAAGTAAAGAAAATAGTTACAAGGTTAGAGGAAATTGCAACAAAGTCACATAATTCCAATAAAAAACTTATAGAGGTTGGAGGAAGGGTTCAAAGCCAGCTAACCTGGCTGGATGCTAAATCGACATTTCCAGAACACATGCCTAAAAAAAAAGCAGGAGGGATAGATATAGAAATGGAACTCTTATATTTTTGTAGAAAATATTTCATAAGGTTGAACAATGAAATCGACAAAACTCAAGAAAAATGTTCTGGGTTCTATAAAAGGATAAGCCAAGTTCATGAAAAATGCCAACTCTCTTTGGATGAAAAGATTGATGATCTTCCAGATAGGGACTAGCATCTGGCTTATCTACAAGATAGACTGCAAGAAGTCCTACCATACATTCATAAAATGGAAGTGTTCAATGAAGAGGATGTTAAAACTTGGATCGTGCAATCTTTTTTCAACAATCAAATTTTAGAAAACGTGTGGAAATCCTCCCCAAGAAAGGTGACATGTGTGGAGACCCAGTTGGCTGTGCATGAGGTTACCGTTACCATGCAAATGTTGGAGCCCATAAATTACAATAATATCATGGAATAATCCAATGCATGGGGAGAATATATTTCAAGTTTTTATGGGCCCACTTAATAACTTTTGTCTTTTTATGTATTTTGTAATTTTTGTGTTTTTCCGGTGCAAAGCATTAAAAGACGAAATTTTGGAATTCCTAAGGTCAGGGAATTCGATGAGTCATTCTAATTGTATTATAAATAGAGGTAGAGCGTAGAATAGAAGGACTTTTCACTGGAAGAAGAAGGTTGGATTATTTTTAAGAAGAATTGATTTTTCTACTAATAAAGAAGGAAATATTTGCTATGAAAGGAATGCACTGGATTTTGCATGGATTGTGTGGAATTACTTCTATTTAGTTTTTGTCCAACTATGATATCTTTCGGACTTTTATGAATGATTTATTTAATGATGAATGGTTTTACTTTCTGTATAAAATTATGTGCATAAATCAAGTATGAATACTTTATTATTTCAAATCTATCTTTGACAATCTTTTTGCTGTAGCTATGCATATGGAATTGGAACAATTATCTGTGAGATTCATTATAAATAATTGCAATACATTTCTCTATTTATTTTAAATTTTCTCCCTACGGGGATAGAATCGATTAGACTAGAATATAATAATTTTGCTTAAATTTAGATTTATAGAATTGATTGAGGAGTAAGAATGATATGACAGGAGGTAAGAACCTATGCATCATTTGTGAGGTTTTTGTTCATAAGTCACCTGCATTTAGCTTAGGCATCACCATCTCATTCATTTAAATAAAATTACATAAATGACGGATTGGGCCGTAACCGATAAATATTTAAACAACTTTAGACCTACGGTAGTCGGCCTGTTAACTGGACGGGTTCCCCATACCAAACGGTGGACGATCTAACTGGGATCAATTACCAGGGATAATCCCTACTGTTGATACCTGGGAATTTTCCAAGCATCAACACCCCCATCCATAGGAACACTTTCCTCTACAACACTTGTGACTACTGACATTGATGTATGTTGGATTACTAGACTAGAGATAAATGGTCAGGTGCACACAGGAATGGATGCATGATATTTTCTTCAAAGGTTGACAATGGCTTTGGGATTTGCTGATTTACTCCAATAAGTGCTAAAAAATATTTGAAAATTAACACTTAATGATATTTTTGAGGAGGCGTTATGATGTCCATGAGTGAGGGACCCACTTGAAAGTGTTTGGTAAGGGCAGGTTGACTAGGATGTAGAATTGTTACTTTATGACTGAACATGGAAACCACCCTAGTTTCCTTAAGTGGAAACACTCAGTGCATTCAGTGGTATCTAAAAAATTCCTTGAGGAGGAACGACCAGTTGAAATAGAACACGTGTCCCATGCAGTTTTTGGGATAATGTGCCCTCAAGCCAAAAATACTCTTATACACTTTGTGGAAGTGAGATTCACCCCATTCATTGATCTTTTGATCTGGCATTTTTATTAGCTCGTTGATAAATTTAATTAATCCCCTCTTACTTTCCTGGCACGCTACTAATATCAGCCATATATATTCATTCTAATCTAACGATCATTCACTTGTGCCTTTAGATTCTAGTATTTTATCCTTTAGTCACCCACCCATACTTCTCTTGTTCAGTGCTCACTTTATAATCGAGTCTATCTTATCTCTTGAGGGTTGAAGATTATTTATTCTATAAACCTTTTCCTTTGTTTTTTTGGGGTACCTAGATTGTGTAGAAAATACAGTTACTAACAATGACAATGATGATAATGATGATGATGATGATGGTGACAATTATGAGGGTGATGACAACGATGGAAAGGATGATGATGATGATGCTTATAGTGGAGATGATGATGATTATGATGATGTGATTATATTATGGTGATGATGATGGTGATGGTGATGATAATGATGATGGTGATGATGACGATGACGATGAGAATGATAACTATGATGAGGATGATGAAAATGGCAATGACAACAACAACAATGATGATCATGATGAGGATGATGATATTGTTATTGCTCATGTTGCTGCTGAAGATGATGGTTTTAATGGTGACAATTTTGGGAATGATGATTATTACAAGGATGATTATGGGGATGATGATGACGGTGATGGTGATGATGATGACTATAATGATGTTGATTATAATGAGGATGATGAAAATGATGAAATGGATGATTTTTATGATGGTTTCTATAACTCTAAATCCTTGATCCCTTATCCTTTAAATACCTTAAATCCCAAGACACTAACCCCTAAATATAATAGATACCATAAAATATAATACTAACCCTATAAAATTATAACATGTATTATATAATTTATAATATATATTATATAACATGGAGAACTTGAAAAAAACCATATTATATATTATACTCTACAATACTAATTGCATACCATTTTGATTGAGCATGCAACCACATTCAATAAATACCACCTTTGGTCGACCTTATGTCAACATCTTAAGACTAAACATGAGATAGCTACCTAGCATACAAAAACATGGAACACATGCCTAGCCAATCCCATGAGACTAGTTTATTTAGACAAGAAGGGGACTAATTGACCTAGAGGATATAGTGACAACCCTAGGGAGATGTTAGTTTTTCAACATTAAGCTAGCATTATTAGGATCTTTAACTGAGAGAATAACAAGCACAGCAATCAAACACAAGAGACAATTAACATAGTGTTTTTCCTTGGGGAAACCATAAATGGAGAAAACCCTACAAATTCCTCAGAGATAGAATCAACACCAAAATAGAAAAGCCCAAAATAGTGAGTGATCTCTGACAGCAGTATCCTTCTTCTTATCTAGCCCCAGTGTCTTCTCCTTCCTCAACTATGCACTACACTTGAGTGTGTATGAGTTGTGTGATAAATAGAGACTCTAGTTCTCTATTTATAATAATCCTGACATGACTAAAACCCTACTAGGGCCGACCTCTACTAGGAGAGTCTAATAACCCTAGTGCGCTGAAACTGCAGGGACTTTAACCCTTAGACAATCAAAGGGTTACCCACTATGACTTGACAGGACTTGTTTACATTATAGATCCTCCTGATCGGAACATCGAGGCATGAAAACATGACTCAATTACATAATAGATACATCCCAGAACAAACATTGGGTTACAAGACATAAGATACATAGATGAATACATTCCGAAGTTACAAATACATCAACACTCCCTCTTAACTAGGAAGGTATTCTTTCAACACAATTTTCATCACTGGTCTTCTTCTCTGTATCAACTGGATCATCTTGTCATCTTCAATTATTCTTAGTCTTCAAGTCTTCTTTGTCTTTGAGTCTTCAATTCATCTTCTTCTTCAAGTCTTCTTCATCTTCGAGTCTTCAAGTCAGTCATCTTCTTCTTCTTTATCATGGGATCTGCATCATCGTGACTACTGGATCATCACTGCTGGATCATCACTCGATCTAGATCACTATCAAGTCTGGATCATCTCATCTGGATCACTTGATCCAGATCATTGAGTCTGGTTCATCATCACAACTGGATCGTCACTTGATCTGGATCGTCATCAAGTCTGGATCATCTCATCTAGATCACTTGATCTGGATCATCAACAAGTCTGGATCATCATCATATGCTATCTCATAATGGTTCTATCTTGATTCTTCTCATCATAGGAAGTTCTACAGAGTCAATCCTGTAGGCCTACCCTTCATGTAGGTCTTCATCAGTGCTTATATATGACACTTAAGTTAGAATGGCCTGCCCAACTCTTACATCTGACCTCATCTTGTCAGAAAGGCACACCCAGCACTCACATCTGACCTCATCCTATCAAAATGGCCCAACACTCACATTTGACCTCATCTTGTCAGAAAGGCTCAGCACTTATATCCAACCATGTGCAAGCACACCACATCAGAAAGGCTCTACACTTATATCCAACCTCATCCCATCAGAAAGGCACAACACTTATAGTCGACCATGCTTGAAAGCACCGCATCAACAAGGCTTAGCACTTACAAACCGACCATGCATGAAGCACCGCATCAAAAAGGGCTCAACACTTAACCGACCATGCATGAAGCACCGCATCAGAAAGGGCTCTGCACTTACAAACTAACCATGCATGAAGCACCACATCAGAAAGGGCATGCACTCACATCTGATCATGGAGGAACTAATCCTACCATCGCATCAAAATGGCTCCCAATCCCAGACTGAGCTACCTGGTAATTGACCAGGTGCCTCCATTCCTAGAATGGCAGTTGCCCTTACATCTAACCTACTCGTTAGAATGGCCAACACTCACATCTAACATGGGAGGAACTTAATCCTTTAACCATGACAGAATGGTTCATCCCTTACATATGATCAAGTGGGAACACATCCCTCTATCACATCAGAATGGCTTCTCAGTCCTAGACTGATTTTTCCTCATAACTGACCAGGTGCCTCCATTCCTAGAATAGTAGTTTCCCTTACACCTGTCCTACTCGACAGAATGGCCAGCACTCATATCTAACATGGAAGGAACCAATCCTTTCACCATGATAGAATGGCTCAGCCCTTACATCTGACCATGGAAGGAACCAATCCTCTCACCATGTCAGAATGGCTATGGGTCTCATCACTTTCTCTTGGAGGAAACCTCGATTTGGAGAACACCAAGCTTCTCCCTAAAGTACTCAAAATTCAGCCTAGCCAATATCTTTGTCAATACATCAACTATTTGTTCCTCCATCGCAACATACTAGAGCTTCACTACTCTCCTCTGCACCATATCCATGATATAGTGATACTTGATCTTGATATGCTTTGACTTGTCATGGAACACTGGATTCTCTAACAACTTCACACAACTCTGGTTGTCATAGTGTATACAAGTAGCATCCAATTGGAGATCAAATATATCAGACAGTAGCTTCCGCAGCCATACTGCCTCATAACTAGGTGAACAAGCTGTGGCATACTCTGCTTCAACTATACTTAGTGCCACATAGGATTTCTTCCTACTAAACCAAGAGATCACACCTGATCCCATACTGAAGAAACATCCTAAAGTGCTCTTCCTATCGATGGAACTGCCTGCCCAATCTGAATCGACATAACCCTCCAGGTTAATCTTCTGATTCGACTCATACTTGAGCCCATAATCAACAGTACCCCTCAGGTACCTTAGAATATGCTTTGCAGCAATCAAGTGAAAATTTCTTGGATCTGTCAAGAACTAGCTCAAAGTGTTCACAGCAAAGAAAATGTCTGGTCTCATGTTCGTTAGGTACATCAAGGACCCAATCATCTGATGATACATCATAGCATCAACTGACTATGATGAAGCATCACTCAATAGCTTCAGGTTTGATGCCATAGGTGTGGCCATAGCCTTGCATTCCATCATCCCAAACCTCTTCAGGATCTCTACTGCATACTTCCCTTGTCCAAGGAAGATTCCATCCATACTCTGCTACACCTCCATACCTAAGAAATAATGCATCATACCCAAGTCCTTCATTTTGAACTTGGCAGCAAGATTTCTCTTCATATCAGCAATCGACCCATCCATACCTGTTACAAACAGATCATCTACATACAGTAGAAGCATCACTGGGTTTCCAGTTTCAAACCATACAGGGATTTATTCAATCTGCATACATGAGACTCCCTGTCATGTGTCTCGAAATCGAGTGGCTGCTCCACATACACTTCCTCTTCTACTACAACATTCAAGAAAGTAGTCTTGACATCCATCTAGTGTATCTTCTATTTCATCACTACAGCTAGAGCTAGTACTGATCTAATGGAAGTGTATATGGCTACAGGTGCAAAGGTTTCTTCATAATCTATTCCTTCTTTCTGAGAGAAACCCCGAGCCACAAATCTTGCTTTATATTTTTCAATGCTACCATCTGCAGCATGCTTGATCTTGTAGATCCATTTGGAAGTTACAACTGACTTCCCTTCTGGTCTTGGGACAACATCCCAAACATCGTTCTTCATGATCGATTGATATTCTTTGATCATAGCATCCTTCCATTCTTTTCATTCTGCCACTTCTTCATAACTGGAAGGTTCTTTGTCAATGAAATCACATAGTAAAGTTACATACCCAGAGCAGGATCTGGTCCTCTTTATTTCTCTATGATTCTGTTCTAGAACCCCATATCTTTCTGCACCTTGGATAAGTTCTCGTACACAAGCAGGTTTCCTCTTATGAGGATTCTTCTCCAGAGGTGGATCTACAGGTCTTTGTGGTTCTTCAAATTCTCGATCTTCTTCTTGAATTTCTTCGTTCATGGTTGTGTCATGAATTCTGGGTGCTTCTGCTTCTTCAGGTTCTTCAGCAGGTCTCTTTCTGGATTTGTTGTAAGTTGTGTCTTCATTAAATGTCACATCCCTGCTGATGTCAATCTTCTTGTATCCTAGGAAATAGATTCTGTAAGCCTTCGAGATTTCAGGGTATCCCACAAATATACCCTTATTTCTTGAAGGATCTAATTTTGTTCTCTTCTCTTTTGGAATGTGTATGTACACATGACAACCAAATATTCTAAGATGGCTGATTTCTGGTTTCTTGCTAGAGAAGACTTCTTTAGGAGTCTTGTTCTTGAGTACTCTATGTGGAGTACGATTCTGTACATACACCGTTGTTCTGGAAGCTTTCGCCCAAAGATGCATAGGAAGATCTTTATCATGAAGCATAGCTCTTGCAGCTTCCATGATAGTTCTTTTCTTCCATTCCGCAATCCCATTCTTTTGAGGATTATAAAGAGTGGACAACTCCCTCTTAATCCCTGATTCTTTACATAGCTCTTTGAATTCATTTGAAGTGAATTCTCCACCATTATCTGATCGAAAAGTCTTGATCTTCTTTTCAGTGTGGTTCTCGATCAAGGATTTGAATTCCTTTAATTTTCTGAATACTTCATCTTTATTCTTCATGAAGTAAACTCATGTCTTCCTAGAAAAGTCATCAATAAAAGAAACATAATATTCATACCCGCTTAGTGAGCTTGATGACATAGGATCGCATACATCGGAGTGGATGATTTCCAAGATTCCTTTTTCTTTGCTTTCACTACTTGGAAATGTCTCCTTTGTGTTCTTTCCCTTCACACATCCTTTGTGAAGGGAAAGAACACAAAGAAGACATTTCCAAGTAGCGAAAGCAAAGCAAAAGGAATCTTGGAAATCATGTTTTGTTTGCATTTCTGGAAGACCTTCAATAGCTTTGCTTGCAAGAGGTAGTGCTATGTAATGCACATGTGCAAGCCTTCTATGCCAAAGTTCACTTGGCTCTACTATGCCATGGACCAAATCTTGTTCTAGATGGCCCTTCAATTTGTACAAAACTCCTTCTTGTTCACCAATCACTATTGCATCATCAATAGTCTTTCCCTTTGGCCACATGATGACTTGACCATCTATGAATGCAACCCTCATTCCTTTTGCATCCAATGCTGATATGGAGAGAAGGTTCTTCTTGAGTCTTGGCACAAACAAAACTTCCTTCATTGTTATATACTTTCCAGAGTCTAGCTTATAGGAAGATTACCCACTACCTTTTATTGGATATTGGCAGTCATCTCCTAGCTTCACCTTGTGAGGTGATTCATGTTCTGAGAGTTTCACAAAGGATTCCTTGAATCCAGTCATATGTTTGGAAGCCCCACTATCTATAAGCCAATCATCACTTCCATGAGTAATGTTACCTGTGAGAGTGGAGATCAAAACATATTCATCCTCTCTTAAAGAATCTTCACATTCATATCTGGTTCTCTTTGATGAAGGTTCATCATCCTCTGCAGCATGAGCATGATGTCTTTTCTTGTGTCCCTTCTTCTTGTGAGAGCTAATTTTGTTCTTAGGACAATCTCTATCAAAGTGTCCTTTTTCATCACATGTATAGCAAATGTACTTAGACCTATCTCTAGGCTTTCTAGAGTTATTTCTATGATGAGAGTACTTACTTCTGTAATGGCTGGATCTGGACTTATTGGATTGTACTGTGAGAGCTTGATATTCACTTCTCATCTTCTCTTCTCAAGCTGCTATCTAAGGTTCTTCTTGAGAACACTCTTCCCACAGTCTGTTGAACTTGACTGACTTCTTTCTAGCATAGATCCCTTGAATGAAAGAGTCCCATGTCCTGGGGAGACCATTCAAGGTGGTCATCACAATTTCTGCATTCTCCACTTCTTCATCTACTGCTTCCAATTGTTCCTTGATCTGAGAAACCCTTGTGAAGTAAGACTCGATGATCTCTGCATTCTGGATCTTCACATTCTTCAGTTGATTCCTTAGAGTCATCTTCCAGTTTATGTTCTTCCCTTCAAACAATTTGGTTAGGGCATCAAACATAGCTTTAGGTGTCTTAAGGGAGGATACCTGTGGGATAAGGTGATCCTTGATAGAATCAGAAATGATCCTCTTTGCCATAACCATATTCTTATTATGTAAGGCCTTAGCCTCATCTCCCTCTGGAACTGGAACCTCCTCATGGATGTAGGAGTCTAACTCATTTTCTTCCAGGACCGAGGAGATCCTATACTTCCAGGCTCAGAATTTATCAGCTCCCTCAAGCTTTTCATCAAGCTTGGTATGATGAGAAATATTAAACTGAGAACCTCAAATGGAAATACAAAAGATTTAGATCTTACCAGGTCAAGATGTCCGATCTGGATTTGGAGCTGAAATCCTGCAGTACTGGATTAGGAGCAAATTAGGGTTTTGCTTTTCCAGAGTTCTATCCACCCAAATGCCTTGAAATTTATCCCTAACTTTGATTTTTGGGAGGAGATCAATCCAGGCCTAGGCTCACTAAAAAATTCCTCTTCTATGAAAAGCCCTAATTTTCGGCAGTAGTGTTAGGTCCAAAACTGAAAAACCTCAGAATTGGATTCTGCTTCGACAGAAAGATGCACCCTAAGGAGGAGAGTTACTCCACCTTACTTTTGCTGAAAATATGTGGAGGAAGATCCACAAACTAGGAATCCCTAGTTCCTGCAGCTGCACATTGTCTTCTTCTCAGGTTAGCTCTGATACCATGTTAGTTTTTCAACATTAAGCTAGCATTATTAGGATCTTTAACTAAGAGAATAACAAGCACAGCAATCAAACACAAGAGACAATGAACACAGTGTTTTTCCTTGGGGAAACCATAAATGGAGAAAACCCCACAACTTCCTCAGAGATAGAATCAACACCAAAATAGAAAAGCCCAAAATAGTAAGTGATCTCCGACAGCAGTTTCCTTCTTCTTATCTAGCCCCAGTGTCTTCTCCTTCCTCAACTATGCACTACACTTGAGTGTGTATGAGTTGTGTGATAAATAGAGACTCCATTTCTCTATTTATACTAATCCTGACATGACTAAAATCCTACTAGGGCTGACCTCTACTAGGAGAGTCTAATAACCCTAGTGCCCCGGAACTGCGGGGACTTTAACCCTTAGACAATCAGAGGGTTACCCACTATGACTTGAAAGAACTTGTTTACATTATAAATCCTCCCGATCGGAACATCGGGGCATGACAACATGACTCAATTACATAATAGATACATCCCGGAATAAACATCGGGTTACAAGACATAAGATACATAGATGAATACATTCCGAAGTTACAAATACATCAACAGGAGACATATTGACCCAATAATGTCTAGAAAATCAGTAACTGCCTAATTTTTTTCTTAAAAAAATTAATATCTATTAAACCCTTGTTTTGATTGGGAACAATATCTATTAAACCTAGATGTCTCCTCCATAGAATTGGATGAAGAAAATACATTCTAAAAATATCATATGTTTTCATATGGAAGAAGGGTTCAACTCATGAAAGTATTTTATTTGAGGAGTAATGGAATATTGTAAGAACTATGCACATCTCTTCATAATCTTAAATAAATTTCAACAGCCATAATAGGATACCATTTGTTTTGTTATGGTAGTTGAGAAGTGTAGGATGGGTTGGGTTAGAAATTAATCCCATTAGCCATATTTTCCTCTTGTTCTATAATAGTCAAACTTGGGTGAGCAATAAACTATATATTCCTATTATTGAGTGGTAAATCTTTCCTTTGTAACTTGTTTGGTGGACACATTTATGATAAAATACAAGTGTTTTTTTTCTATGTCTTATTATGCGTTCAAAATTCTTTATGTATGGTTTATTTCTATGTTCATATTTTTGTTAATAAGAGATGTGATTTTTTTTTATTGTAGTGAATTATGTAAGGGGAAGAGTAGCTAGTGAAAATGTTTGTTGGGAAACCCCTTTGGACTTCTGGGTAGAAAAAAATAGCATAAGGGATTAATATTCCAAGAACAGGGGTGGTGTCTAAAGACACCATTTACAAAACTTAAACATAATGCGTTATGATGAGGACATCACAATGCATTATCTCATATAATATTTCCTTCCTAAGTCATTATTAATACAACCCATTGGGTCATTCATTTATAGTCTTTAGATGTAACAAACTTCATTGAAGTGAGGATGATATGGTACATAAATAAGGGTCATTGGTTCTAACTGTTTCTAGGATATTTTCAATGTTATTATAGCCTAAACTGACACATATCTTCCCGTGACAACTTTCACATGTTTTCATCGCATGTTGACACTTCCATGACGGCACTTCATGAAAAGACACTCTTAGTCACCATTAGAGGAATTTTGGGGTCTAAAATGCACCTCCTAAGGAAAATAATAAAATAATAGTTAAAATAATAAAATAATATTGATTAATTTTGGAGGAAGAAAGAAAAAAACTACTTTTTGTGTTCGTATTTTCGACATATCTCCCTATGTTTTTACTCAAATTTCGATCAGGAGAGCTCGGTGGATGTGGAATTTGATTCTGCATCCAATGAGCTCTCCTAATTGAAATTTGAGTAAAAACACAATGAGATATGTCGAAAATACGAACAAAAAAGTAGTTTTTTTTAATGACAAATATGTCAATTCAACCATTATGGTTGACTTATTTTATTGAAATTCTATTGGTTCTTGAATTCCAACTCACAAAAACTTATTTTGGCACGTTTTCTTATAAGGCCCATTTTAGACCCCAAATTTCCTCTAATGTGAAAACACCTCAATTGCAGGAGACATATATCGAGTTTTGTAACTCCATTTAACCTCTTCTCTAAACCATTGGAATGGTATCAGAATAAGAAATTTTTTTCCAGAAGATTCCAACCCCTTGAAATTTTTGGAAATACCTTAACAAATGACTCTTTTGACCCACTCATGAGTTTTCCTAGTAAAACCTGTGAGTTTACCCTGTTTACTCACCCCTTTTGTGAAGTAAACCCGTGAGTTTGTCTTGTAATAGTAAAAAAATGTATATATAAATGGAAAATTATCGAATCTAAGGTGGCTTGGGGGGTTTTAGAACTACTCTTGCAGTTGTAACTGATCGTTATTCGACCCTAACTCTTTAGAAAAATATATAAGAGAGGGAGATGGGTCCATGAAAGGGGACTTGGGACTTACAGGAGCTGAACAAGAGTTCAAATGGGGGGATATATATCATATGATTAGAGACCAGAACACCCCCAATGCTGTTCTAGAATAAATTTCCTTGTATCAAAACATAAAAAACTTGGGCATTACCAAGGCCGCTACATGAAGAGAGCTCTTCCCATGCACAGAGGTTATTGACTGGATTTCACCCTAGATGAACCCTTCCATATTGATTATTTCTAATACAGAGGGGGGATTTTTTTCTTCTCTCACCCCAACATACATAACCTTGGGCTACAAGATGCCCCCTCCATATGTTATGATGACTGATGAGTGGGTCAAAAAGGTAGATTTGTATATTTTGGAGTGTGCAAAGAAGATGATGATAACAGGAAGACAACTGCGCCAAAAGGAAACTGGAGAATGCGAGTCCGCAAGAATACGACCCCCTTTTAGGATCATAGCTTTGATGCTAAATAGGATTTTTGGTCAGGAAAATGGAAAACTGTATAAATTAAGTTGGATCTCGCTAATTTATTATGTGGCCCTTGAAGGAACAATTTTCAACTGGGCAGACATCATATCAAGTATCTTGTCATCCTGTGTAGCTACCGCATAGGGATGGATAACTCTAAAAAGGTCATAATTTTACATGGCGTCTTACCTGATTGATTACATTATGTGCAGACACCCATTCTCCAAGCTCAGGTGAACTTGGACACACACCAAGACCCCTATATATGCTGCTTATCAGATTCTCTGGGTGCATAGGTATGTAAGTTTCTACAAGCTTATAAGTGAAGAGCTTATGATGCCCCTGTATGAGATGATCTTACTCAAAGAGCCAAATTTCTTATCGGATAACACCATGGAATTTATTGTGAATATGGGGATTAGTTTTTCTCTCAGGAAGGAACATACCTGAGGATGTATGGAGGTTCCAAAGCCCCGTCACTACTGCCTAAATATTCCATGGACTATGTAGTCCATAAATAAGCAGTCGGGAAATTGTTCATAAATGGAGTAGGCAACTTTCTCTTTGACATGAAAAATGAAACCTTCCTACCACAACCCTTTTGCATAGGAAGTTAGAAATTCACTAAAGTTAAAGATGCCTCTGAGTTTTTAAAATATTTGGAAAATTTTCGCATTGGGGAGAAGAGTTTACATATAAATAATAGTAGTGGGAAAGTGGTTCAACATTGGGTGATTGTTGGGATACACTATGAAAACTCAGATCACTTTGATAATGATTAAGAGGTGTAAAAAGTAGCCAACAGCATGACTGAGATGAGCAAGCAGTTCAAGAAGAAAGGTGGCACCAGTAGAAATGTACCAGAGAGGAAGCTGCAAAAGAAAAAAGAAGAGGACTTAAAGTTACAACAGTTCGAGGAAGAAAGAAAACAGAAGGAAGAGGCTGCAAAGAAACAAAAGAAGAGGCTCAGAAGTAGAAGCAAGAAAAAGAGGCATAGAAACATAAATAAGAAGAAGACATATTAAAGAAAGAAGAGGCAGAGAAAAAACCAAAGGAAGCCAAAGAAGTGACTGAAGAATTAAGAAAAAAGAAGGAAGAAGATAAGCTCAGGGATGAATTAGACCAATAAAATTTTCATAATGACCTGGTAGATCCTCTTGCTTCGTCAGGTGGCATAATTATATGTGGCCATATTCCCTTTGCAGAACTTGGTCTCACCCCTTTCACTCCATCTAAATAGCACACGGTGGTGTGCTTAGATACCATTTTTTTATAATACAAGAAAGATCATCACCATAAGGTCTGAGAAAAGGTTACAAGTAGGATCACATGCTGATGTTGTTATGGTGATTGAAGATACTATCATGGAAGGTACTCATAAAGAACCTAAGTTCATGTCCTCTGTGAATCTAGCAACGACATAAGACAATGATGATAATGTTGTTTGCTTAATGCAAAATGTAGAGCACCAAAACGAAAAAAATAATCAAACTGAAAGACACTCTTGTCAATACAAGAGGTGAAGGCATAGAACTAAAAATAAAGAATGAGGATACCCTCTCAGAAAAGGAGAGAATCCAAAGGGAATATCAAGCTTTGGAGGCAGAAAAGGATGCCTTGGAGGTGCAGGTAACAATCATGGAAGGAGAGAACAAGGATTTTGAAGTCAAAATTTCATAACTTGAATGAATGGAATATGCAACAAGCCAACAAATTGGGAATTAAAAACCCAAGTAGAAGATTTGGTGGCATAGAAGGGATCCATAGAGAACCAACTGAAAATAACTAATGAGCTCAAGCAAGACATCCCTCTATTCTATGCCCAGGCTTGCGACATCCAAAGGAAAAGGAACCAAATTCAAATAAAACTCTCAGATGAAATTTACAAAGTAAAGAAGATAGTAATAAGGTTAGAGGAAGTTGCAGCAGAGTTGCAGAATTCCAAGAAAAACCTTATAGAGGTCAGAGGAAAGGTTCAAAGCCAACTAACTTGGGTGGATTCTAATTCAACATTTCCAAAACACATACCTAAAATAATAACATGAGGCATATAGATAGAAATGGCACTCTTAGAGTTTTGCATAAAATATTCTATAAGGTTGAACAATGAAATCGACAAAACTCAGGAAAAATGTACTGGGTTCTATAAAAGGATAAGCCAAGTTTACGATAAATGGAAACTCTCTTTGGATGAAAAGATTGATGATATTCCAGATTGGGACCAACATCTAGCATGTATACAAGATAGAATGCAAGAAGAACTACAGTACATTTAGAAAATGGAAGTGGTCAATGAAGAGGATGTTAAAAATTGGATTGTACAAGATTTTGTCAGCAATTACATTTTGGATAACATGTGGAAATTCTCCCCAGAAAAGGTGACATGTGTGGAGACCCATTTGGTCGTGCATGAGGTTACTGTTCAGATGATGGAGCCCACAAATTACAAGACTATCACGGAATAAGCCAATGCATCGGGGGAATATATTTCAAGTTTGGTTGGGCCCACTTAAGAACTTTTATTTTTTTATGTATTTTGTATTTTTTCTCATTTTCTGGTGCAAACCACTAAAAGATGAAATTTTGGAATTCCTAAGGTCAGGGTAGTTGATGATTCATTGAAATTGTATTATAAATAGAGGTAGAGGGTAGAATAGAAGAAATTTTCACTGGCACAAGAAGGATGGATTATTTGTAAGAAGAAATAATTTTCTGCTAATAAAGAAGGACATATTTGATGGGAAATGAATGCATAGGATTTTGCATGGATCGTGTGGAATTAATTCTATTTGGTTTCCGTACAACTGTGATGTCGTTCTGTCTTTTATGAATATTTCTTTAATGATGAATGGTTTTGCTTTCTATATAAAATTTTGTGCATAAATCAAGTAATGAATACTTTATTATTGTTACAAGGAATTCTCAATCAGTGCGGACACTGTTTGTTCCTCTACACTATAAGTCAGAAGCATAGAAAAAAAGACACAACAACATGTCCTTTCCTTAAACAATCAAACTAACTGACATGAAATACAATATACCTCAACCTTAGATCTCTTTGAATTTTCTCCAAAGGTCCTTGCAATGACTCAGTACCTGTAAGCAGATCAAAATACAACAAACAAGATGAGAGCATCATGATAAATTGAATATTTATATCAGTGATCAAGGAATCTGATAATATATAATTAAAATCAATACGTCAAATATAGGAAAGGGGAATGTATTTGTATTAATTATGAAAAAGAAATACGTACAACCAAGACTTTATGTTGATGGCTTCAATCTACACAAGAACATCGACAATCCTCTATAGCTATGAAGTTCTATCCAAACATAACCTAGCTCTACTTTGCCTCTGATTTAGACGTTAAACTAACAACATAAGGGCGCTTTTTCTAGCCTCCCTCACTCTCATCATGAAGGCTTCATTTATAGGCCTAGGACTCATGAGATGACTTGGAAAATGGATAGAATGTGATCCCTACAGGTGAGGAAAGCGAATTCCACCTCTCCCAAGAATTTAGGAACTGACTCCACGAAGGCTTCTGCATGGAAGCTTCTAGAAGCTTCTTTTTTCCCATTTTTTGACCATCGACGCTCCAGGTAGAAATGACCTAGGGTTTTCCAAAGGAAGAGGGAAACAACAATTTTTGGTCCACGGTAAGAAGCACCGTCAGTGCTCTATGCAAAGGGAAGAAAGGCGTTGACCCTTCAATATGTGGAAAAACAATGACCAAGATGACTCAGGTTAGGCTTCCTAGGAGGTTAAAAGGCAATGTAGAATTTCCATGAAGGCTGATAGGAAATGTGGAATTTCCAGGTGCAACAGAATGCCCCCCAAAGTATGAATCTAGAAGGAAGTGATAGGTGAAATAGTTTGCAAGATTTCCCTCTGATACAGAGGCAAAGAGAGATAGACTCACAACTAATACAGGACCAATAAATGACTTTATCCAAACCAATCATAGCTGTAGAACAATACACTGCAGATCTATGATGACTACCATGTCATGGATACCAATAATAAACTGTAGATCCATGAATAACTGCTATAGGAGGTAGGACATAGCTACAGAACATACAAAGTAGATCCATGTATCTTAATCTCAAATATGGAACACAACCACCAAAACATACAATGTGGATCTGTTTCATGACTCTAAATGATCTCCAAACACAACCTGAGCATAGGAAATCATGATGGTGAAGCCTAACCACTCAGGGTCTTCATTCTAATCCACAACCAATACAATTTTGACCATGTGAATAGATGTATTGACGTTGAACATGGAAGAAACCACTTGATTATCAGTCATTGATGTCAACTGTTAACAAGTGTGAGGGAAACCACCATTGATGTCAATGATCCCCAAGGTATCCTAGTACATTCCCTCAATTGTGAATAAATTTTTTGAAGTCACTTGATAGAATCTTCCAATCAGAATCTCATTGATGAAAACGTACTATTGAAAACAAGAAAACCTGCCATTGAGGCATGCAATATTCAAGGTACTCTTTTAGGTTTCTAGATCTAATTCCTGGATAATGATTTGAAGTCGACAGGAATAGACTTGTCACAGGAGGGACCTGATGATTCCCACATCAGTGACATGAAAATAGGAACAAAAGTTGATTTGAAGTGATGGAATTGACTCAAACACAACTGAATTTAGGGACAACAAAGTTACTAATGATTTATTTTCTGGTAGAGACATCCTTTGAACATTTTGCGGCATGACACATGACTTGGCGGCATTGACTTGAAAGGAATATAACAAAGAATTATTTGAATTGACTCAAAGGAATCAGGTGACTCACAAATTGGATTGACTCGGTGACAAGCTGAATACCCAACTATTTAGATATGCAAATGCAGACTGGAGCCATGTTCAAAGGTGGAATGTAGATTATTGCCATAAATACAAATGACACCCATTTCCCTTTTCATTAATTTCCCAATCTTGAAATATGAGTTCCTTTTTTCATTTTTACAAGTCTAAATAGGGTAACAAACACTCATTAAAGCTCATCAAATGACGAGTCCATTCTCATACTTTTTACGAACCTAAGAAAGGAGGGGTTCGTTCCCAAATAGGGTCTTTCATCATTTTGTTTTACGAGTCCGATGAAAGCAAAATCATTTGTCGTTTCACGTTTAGAGATTCTAAAACGAATAAGAAGACTCCAAAAGATCATTTTTCGTAAACAAGGCTAGTTGGTCTGATAAAGAGATAACCTACCCTCAACTAGTTAGTTGTTCTAATTCTTTTACAAGCGTGAATGTAAAACGTTCGCTTGACAATATTTTTGTGTTTTGAGGAGATAGAAAAGAGTTTAAATATAACTCCCTAACTAGGTTCCTTTTTCATAATCAACTTTTAATGAGTCTGAAAAAGTGAAAAAGTAGAATCAACACCTTTCTATTGGTATTTTAACGAGCATGTAAAAAGTGTATAACAACGCTCGGTACTTTTTCATTTTACTCCAAGCTTGAAAAAGACTAAAATAGCTTTCATTGTAGCCACTACCCAATGTTGACCTGAAAAAACTCAAAAACACATTAAAATCCAATTTACCAAAAATATACAAAATAAAAAGTAAAAACCCACTTTCATTGAAATAATTTGAATTTCAAAATAAATAAATTACAATAAACTTTTGAAATTTTCCGAGTAATCTATAAATAGAAAGGGTTGGTAAGAATTCTTTACCATTTGTTTTTACCATTGTGAGAGTTTGGTGCTTTGGAGTGATAGCAAGAATTTTTCACTGATGCTTTTGCAAGTGTCCCTCACCCATTGTTCCTTCAACTTCGTGGAAGTGGTAAGAGTTTTGATCCTTTCTTTTCAATGTTCAAAAAATGGAATTTTCTTTCCTCTTCCATTGTTTTACTTCATGTTCATAAATGATTTTAAATTTGTCTTAAATCCAAGATATAGGGTAAATTAGTGATTTGAAATGGATAAGATGATATTTGGCCATCCTAGAAGGGTCTTTTACCAGTTTAGAGGTAAAAAATTTCGTTCGTAGGGCCTTTTAGCCACCAAGAAGAGTGCACGACAGCGCTCTGTCAAGCTGGGACAGACGTGCCGTAGGTGCCCTGTCCACAACGGACATGCCATCGGTGCTCGGTGATCCAAAGATAGCAGCATTGTTGGTGCTCTATGGGAAAATAATGGCAGTGTCGCTGCTCCCTTATGTGAAAAAAAACCCTAATACATCAAAAAATTAATTTTTTATTCCTTTTACCTTGTTTTTAAAATTTTGTCATTCAAATGGTCTTTCCTTTTAGTTATGATGCAGTTTCTAATATCATTTAACTATGGGTATCCTTGATGTGACTATCGACAAGGTACCTAGGTGTTATCAGCGCCATACTGTAGGTGTCTCTAGATGGTTTTCTAGGCTACTTTGCAGAGCGGCTCAAGCTATCGCATGCTACCATGAGCAACATTAGGACGAGGATTAGCTTGCTTTGATCTTCACTTTTTTTGTATATGTACTACTGAAAGATTAAAAGCTTCTGATTTTTCCCTATGTATATGTGTATTCCAAACTTTTTATTGTCCTGAACTTTGAGGGCACTGAAAGCTAGATGCTTCAGCCCAATTTTGTATCCCGGTGCTACAGCTTTTTATATATGACAAAATTTTATATTTGCAGTTGTGTGTGTGACAAATGTGATGTGTGAAATGATTATCTACTTATGAACTTACATGTATTTTGTTTATGTAAAATGGACTTTTTAAATATGAGAAATGTACCAATCTAAGACATAATTAGCTAGGGAATCTGCCACAACATTTAGATGTCTTGGAATGTGTTGATATGTAACCTGCTCAAAATACCTTTCTAACAATCTAACTCTTTGGAAAGTACAAAGAAGTAGGGGATTATGGATGATGTAGATTCAATTAAGCTATTGAACAATTAGTTTGGAGTCTAGGTAAACCCTAATTTCCCTTACATCATTAGCTAGGGCTTGCATCAACAATCCAATCACAGCTTGGTATTCCTCCAGATTGTTGGTGGAGGGACCTAAAAGAATACCCCTTGAACTTACCAGGTCATTTGTAGGAGAGTACAGTACCCATGTTGCTGATGCAAGGTTAAGTGTATATCTATTAGCATTGTCGACAAAACCAGTGAGAGTAGTCATCTGTCCATCAGACAAAAGACATACATAAGTAGGGTTTTATGAAAAACACATTTTAAATCACATGAAAGACACACTTCTCAAACAAAACCACACAACAAACTATAAACAATATTTACAAAGACCCTATGCTAGATGACCTAGGCATAGTATCTTTTGAGGTAGATCCCGTTTTAAGGCTCTCCCAAAGGTATTCCATCATAATCAACCAATTCATATGCCCCTTTCTCTAAAACGTGACTAGCAATATAAAGCCCATGCCACATAGACTCAAATTTGCTTGCCCCCAGCTTGTCATGTTTCTGGTCATAAGTCAAAACCAGGTCTCCTTCATTGAAGGAATGGGGTTGAACAGTCCCATCATATTGAACTTTCATTCTTCATTTCTGTGTCTCATTGGCTAAGGCATCATCGCATCGAGTTTCATCAAGTTTTTTTAGATACAAAAATCTTTCTTCATCTATAGTAGTGTTGGGAAATAGTTCCACAACAAGTTTCAAAGAAAGGATCTCACATTCTATCAAGAGATTTGCTTCTAGCCCATATACTAGTTGGAATGGTGTAAAAATGGTGGAAGTATTGATAGTAGTCCTGTAGGCCTAGAGTGCAGAGCAACATTGCAAATGCCAGTTTGACTTGGCTTTCCCCACCATCTGCTAAAGAATTATTTTTAATACTTTGTTTATATATTCAAGCTGGCCATTGGCCTGAGGATAGTAAGGTGTAGAGTTATCATGACAAAACCCTAATTTTACATTGATCTCTTCCATCATTTTGTTTTGAAAATGTGATCCATGATCAGTCACGATGGCCCTAGGAATCCAAAATCTAGAAATGATATGGTTGAATAAGAATAGTGTAGTAGTATTTCTGTCTTCGACATATGTGGGCATAGCCTCAGCCCATTTTGTAAAATATTCCATAGCCACAATAATGTATCCATGCCCCCTATCTGAGGTAGGTCTACAATGCATGAAGCCTATGCCCCATTTTGCTAAGGGGCCAACTGCTACAATGGGATGGAGTGGAGCTGGATGGGTGCATTTCTTTGAAGTGAACATTTGAAATCGTGGGAATTTCTTGATTGTTTCAATACAATCCTTGAAAATAGAGGGTCAAAAATACCCTGCACACAATATTTTCTGGGTAGTGGCCAACCTAGATAGATGATCGCCACAAGCTCCATCGTGGCAATCATTTAAAACGATTTCAGCCTCTTCATGTGTACGACAACGTTGTAATATGGAGTCAACACCATGGTGGTACAGGGTATCATTTAGGATAAGATATATTTTTTCCTGGTGGCAAATGCGATGACGTTCTGTAATGTCCCTTTTTTGGAGTTTTATTAAAATGCTCAATTTTCCAATTTTTTCACAATTTTGGCTCTTGACTAGTTGTAGTGTCTTGGTATCCAAATCAGCCCAATTGCTCCCAAATATTTAGAGAAGGTGTATGATTAATATAATAACTAAATTATTATTTTCATGTATGTTTTGTGACCTCACAATTAATTCTTCAAACTTGTTTAATGTTCTGTTCAAAGTAGGAGTCTTTACTAGCAAATTGGGGTTCCAATTCCCCCTAGGTAATTGCTAGAAATGGATACACAAATGATCCCAAAGTCACTTGAAGTTTTGAAAATAGGTGGGGTATGTGTAAGGTACCTTTTCAAAGTCTCATATACATCATGGTTCGGTTTATATAGGCTTCTATGACTCTTTCCAAAACAACTCCCAAGTCACAATTTTGACCCTTGGGGAAAATGCATCGAATCTTCTCCCAATGCAATAAAAATGAGTAAAATGGATTCCAATGCTTAAGTAATAAACATGAGACTTGAAATACACACTAATTATAGTCCATCCATCATACATTTATCAGATATAAATTCCTCCATTTGAAATAATAAGCATTACCATGGCATATATCAAAATAGAGTGGAAATGGTCATTGTTTGCTCATTAAAAGTCATTTTGACATACAAATCTTGGGAATTTCGACTTGAAACTTTATGAAAATGAATAATAGAGAATATAGAACTGATTCCAATCATAAATGGACAATCAAAGGCTCTATCAATTTGAAATCATCAGCATTACAATGGTTCACAACAAGATAGTGGAGAAATGACACTATTTCTTCATTGTTCAACATTTTTACATGAATTATTTTGGGTATTTCGACCTGAGAGTATTATTAAAGTGAAATAAAGAGAATATTATTTATAAAATAAGATAATGGGAATTATAATATTCCCCAAATATATCAATATCTCACCCAAAGCGCAATCCCTCCATTGGCATGAATATGTTGTGAAAAGTGGAAATAGTTGAGAGAGAGTGCTGCAATAGAAGAATCCACATGATTTCCTGTATATTAAACCTGAAAATAAGACTCCATTAAGGCTCCATGAAATACCTGAGTGGCCTCTCCAAACACCAACTAGGATGGGAATCTCTCACCCTCAAAATTGGCTAAAGCATGAACTAGTCATCCACTAACTCTCTCTCTTCACAATAGAAAATTTCACAAATGATCAAAAGGTTCTTCTCATGGATGATCCCTATATTTTATAAAAATTATTGGTATTCTAATGTTCCAAATCCATCCATAAAATAAATCCAATTTGAATTGGTTTGGCTGCTCATGGTATGCCATGTGGCCTCTCTCTTCACCTTCTCTCTTCTCCAAAATTTGAGTAAGAGCCTCTTGGCCTTCTCCAACTCCCAAATTCGACCTCCAATATGCTCTATTCATGCCTAAAATGTTATTATGTTAGTATTTCAGCCTTCATATCTAACTTGTGTCAAAAATTTCATAGAATCTCCATCATTGGTGTCATAGATGTCATAAATGTAAGGGGAATCTAGCCAAGTGTCCATGAAACTCCGATTTGGCTCTTCCTCTCCCATGTAAGTTATAATTCATCCCAAATTCAACATATGAAGTATATGTAAAGTTATATTAACCTCATAATCCATCCCAAAACATTAGGCTTCCCATAGATTCGAAATTACAAGAGGAGGATTCCATTTAACATATGAATTCTAGCTTGAGTGGGCCCCATAGTCTCCATGTGTCTCCATTCTCCATAGCCATTTCATTTTTCACTTGAATTCATTTAATTAAATCCATTAAATAAATATTTATTCCTTCTAATGTATAAACACCATTTATTATCCCCCTTATTAACTTCCCAATGTTTCCACCCAACTTAGGGAACTAGTAGGATTGATGAAATTTTCCCACTATGCAATTTGAATGGGGACATTACACGTTAATCGCAAGAAGCAATGGGCTGATATTGTAAGGTCTGTAGATACAAAAAATTATGTCTCCATGCCATGGATCATTCATACTAATGAGAAACAATGATTCATATGGAAATGAATCGAAGGGATCTGTATCCTCTATAGTACAGGGAAGGTCACATATGCAAAAACAAGAGATTTTTTAGAAGTTCTTTTGGAAAATTCTAACTCAAATTCTTAGAGAATCACAATCCAACATGAGTATTTCCCCCAAGAACTTGACGTGTAAGAACGCGGTACATGGGGTTGGAATCCACGTAAACAGTGGTGGTGCGGAGCAAGATATAATGCCGAAACGTTTGGACTGCGATGACCGTGGCCAGAGAAAGTTTCTCCACCGATGAATATCAAGTTTCAGAGTCTAAAAGACTCTTGTTGGCGTAATAGATCACATGTTCCTAGTCGTGTTCATCTATTTGAACAAGGACCATGCCTATGGTAGAAAATGATGCAACCACATACAAGGAATAGTCCTTAAGCATAATTTGGTGGTTGCAACACTGGTGCATGGGTAAGTGCATGTTTAATATTATCAAACGCGCATTGTGCAAAATCATCCCAGATGAAAGGGGTATATTTTTTAAGGAACCTCATGAAATCATTTGTCCTTTCTACATAATTGTAGATGAAGTGACGTAGAAATTTTACCTTCCCTTGTAAACTTTGGAGTTCAGTTATGTTTGTGGGAGAGGGTAGGGCTAAGATGGATTCAATTTTCAAGGGGTCTATACAAATTCCATCTTTGGAAAAAATAAAACCAAGAAGTCAGTTTGTCTCTACACAAAAAACACATTTATGGGGATTTAGATGAGTATTGAAATGATGCCATCAAATAAAAATGGCTCTCAGATGATCGACATGGATATCCTGTTGGGCACCCTATATGCAAGTTAATTAAATCTAACATACAGAGTGTTCAATATAAATTGTCAACCCAGGGAAGTCTCTTATTTCAAGGATAATATGCACTATATATGATTTAAACACTAAATAGTTGATGTTGTAAGTAAATGATCCTACTTTCTTGTTCAGCCACACTCATCCCATAATCCACTTAATCTAATCTACTTTCTCAAGAATGCAATCACAAGTACCTCCTATGATTCTTAATCTAGGATTGAAAGATTCAGGAAATAACATCTAGATTACTTTTGCAGAAAGTAAAATCCCTGATTACCAAACCATCTAAAGATCCATTCAACTATCTTGATTTAGTTATTCTAGAAATCCAAAGTACATGAATTGAATTTAGCTACTCTAAAAATTCAAAGTACAGGAATTGAATTCAGCTATTCTAGAAATTAAAAGTACATGAATGAAATTCTACAATTATAAATTCAAAGGAACAAACTGCAAAGATCTAAATAGGGTTGTCACAGGTATCACATAGTTGCATAAAAGATAGTTAACCTATATAGTCGACTGACACACAACACCACTGCAGTTTTACAGGAGATGCAATTACTGATTATTCAAATGACACACTATAAATCGATAACTATTGCAGATTACAATAAATAAAGGAAATTATCACAAAATCATACAACAGAATAAATACAATACCTAATTAACTCAACAATCCTTGTGGGAAGGCGGGCCCAGCCTTCACACAGAGATGTTGAAAGTAACACATGTTAAAATGCCGAGATCTGAAGAATCAAACTCCTTGTATTAAAAAGTGGCAGATGAACACGCAACCTTACTCATAGCTGATACAATCATTTGGTTAAAATTTTAACCCCTAGCTCAAAATGGTTCCCCATATTTATGCAATAACAATCATAACCTCTTCCTACTATTATCAAGAAGCCATGAAGATGTTTGATCTTCAAGCTGCCCAAATTACAATAAGTTGTTACAGTCGTGGAAAGATGAGAGCAGAAGATATAGGGAAGCTGTTATTCAAGCCAAAAATAATGATCATGATTGATTGAGAAGATATTCCGTGGATTACAGCTACTTTTGAGCAGCAGCACACTGTTGTCTACAAATCTATCACAATCTGTTGCAGCTACCCTTGTATAGCTTGCATGGAATAATACGATGGGACCGCGTCATTTAGGCAACGATGGAATGGATGGCGATAAACTTTAGCAATGAATGTCCATCCCTCCTTTGGCATGTTTCTCCTGCTACACCTGTATTCTCTATATCTTGAAATATCTTTATAAAACCATCATATGTTAGCATAATTTAAGATGTAGAGCCTCGATTACCACAATCCTAAGCATTAATAAAATAAGACATTGATTAACCATACATGTATGACTTGAGGGACCAAGTGAGGGAAAAACATCTGTTTAGCATGCATAATAGAGTAGGATGAGGCAAAAATAGGTGGATAAGGGGGGTCAAAAAGGGGAATTTTTGGGCCCAACATCTCTTCCCAACTGTCCTATTGCATGTCCTCATGCAACAACCTCCATTATTTTGAATCTGAATTTGGCATTATGCTTCGTTCGTGGAGAGAAGAAAAGTTGTATGGGAATTCAGATGTTCCTTCTTTTTCTACAAATCCTTTATGGACAATGCAATATCTATAATACTTCTGCTCTTCTACCCTTGTTAATGAGAAATCTTCCCTGTATGGTTTTGTTGGCCATCAGATGAGAGGAAATTTAAATTTTAGTCCCAGCCAATTAACCCCACGTTCTCTCATGCATCCAACATAACTCTCAATCCTGGAAAGTGCTTGTTCAAAATTCCTGTAACAGTAGTTGTCCCTATTTCTAAGGGTTGGAGAGGAAACCTACCATATGTGCTGACTACCTTCCAAATTCGTTTGTTGATGCATGGAAATATGGCTGGTACAAGTAGAAATAACACTTTCCTGAAGTTCCATTATATTCCAAGTTTGGATGGGACATGAGAGTAGAATTTAATGTCGAGCAAGGAGAAGACGAGGATTCTGAGGTTCGCTTCGAATCCAAATATTAGAGTGGGCCTCATTGTGAGAGAAAGTTTGGAAAGACCTTTTCCACTGAACATGATTGCTCACAAAGGAGGGAAAATCCCTGAGCTAAACAACACCTGAGAAAGGAACATGAATCAGGATTTGAATGGTGGTCCAAAGGACAAGCCATCTCATGTAAATAAATATCACATAGCAAATTTTGGTCCTCAAAATCACTTCCCATAAATGTTTCCAGTAATTTCACCGAGGTTGCTATTTCATATGATATCCCTTCCTTCACAGCCCTTAGTTTAAACCAAATAAATTGCTCGAATAAAAACCCAGGGTAAGAGGAGGATGGTACTCTGGTACCCAATAATTCCCGAGAAAGAGTATATAGCTGGTTTTTTTCCACCTGCATGGACTTGAACTTTTTCATCTCCTTTAGCTCCTTCTGTAGTTCTTCCCCATGGAGTTTCTGGGTCATGAGTTCTTCTGCCCATTTTTCCTTCAGTTCCCTAATGGTCTTTCTATGTTCAGTGAGGGAAACCATCCCTTCTTTATATCTTTCCACCTAACTCCTCCACTTCCTCACTTATATTCTCAGGATCAAGAGTTATTCTGTAAGCTTCAGGATTTATTCTTCTTCAGGATGTTCTTCCTTATCAGAATCCAAATTGATAAAATTTTGAGGAAGTTGAGTCCATACCTTATCACCCGATGTGCCACATTGAACATCCTGCACTTTTGAGATCACTTTTGGAGGTGTTGGTTCTTGTGTAACATCATCCCTTCCTGGAATTTCTTCTACAGCAACTTCAACCATAGGTAGTCTTGAAACAACTTCTATAGATGCTAGTTCTTGTGTAACAACATCCTCTTTTTGGAGTTCTCCTATAGAAACTTTAGTAGTTGATTGTGAGGATGCTGGTTCTTGTGGGACAACCTCCTCCTGAATTTTAATATCCTTATCTACCTGATTATCAGTTGCAACTTCAACGAGGGGGATGCAAGGCCACTGGTTCTTGTGTAACAGAGCCCTGCCCTTCTCTTTCTTCATACTGCTGGGATTGTAGAGTTGATTTCATGTCTTTTTCAATATGGAGTTGTTCCTTAAGGATTTCAGTGTTCCCTGAGGATTGTGATTGCATTTGTTCATCCTCTCCTAAATCCAAATGAGGAATGATATACATTCTAAGGATGGCTTCTTGTTGCATCATGAGAGTCTCCACAGAAATTTCCAGGGATGTTGGTTCTTTTGTAGCAACATCCTGGTTTACTTCCTCATCTTCCTGCTGTTGGGATTCCATTTCTATTATCTCTATGTCATGAGACATTTCAGGAGTCATAGTGCAAATTTCTTCATTAAATTCCAGAATGTTTTCAATCCCTGGTTCTTCTTGCCCCATTTGGGTGGAAACTTGAACAAGAATATTCAAGGATGTTGGTTCTTGTCTATCAGCGTCCTATTCGGCCTCATCATCATTCTGCTGCTGGGGTTCCATCCCTATTGGTTTTGTGCCATGAGAAGGTTTAGGGGTCACAGTGCAAACTTCTTCAATAAAATCAGGAATAACCTCAGCCTCTCGTTCATCTGTCCCAATTCGGGTGGCAATTTAAATAGGAATATTCAAATATGCTAGTTCTTGTGTATCAGCATCCTGTTCATCTGCTAATTCCCTTTGCTGGAGTTTCTCTTAGGGAGCTTCACCATCCTTCCAACCAGGTTATCCTTGCTCTTCCACAACTGTAGGTACGAGATATTATGTCACAAAGACACAAACTATGACCTTGTAACTTGACTGGTTAAAGATTTTTCCACACATAGGACAAACCACTCTTTCTTCCTCAACACCAACCTCAGCAGGAGTTGATCCTGCTAATTGGTCTGCAGCTTCCTTTCACCTTGTTTCCTACATGCTTCCTTCCAATTTTCTAGTTCCTTCTGAAGTGATTGTACTTCCTCCTTTAATAGCCCATTTTCATACAAAATTCCTTCAATTTGAGGCTCTTCTACAGCTAGTTCCTGTGGAGCATCATTTGTTTTGGATCTCAAAATGGGGAACTCGATTTGTGCTTCTAGGGTTTCCCATCTTGCCTGTGCTGCTTCTGATGCTATAACTAACCTGGTTCTTTTTCATCTTATTGGTGGTGATGCCCGTATTTCATCTTTTGATCTCCTCCTTTTTCTCTGTGGTGCTGGAATTTCCAGATTTGCAGCTGATGTGGAAGGGATATCCTTTGTTTCAACATTTTCTTGTTCTTCCTTGATTAGAGTTCCTCCCCATTCAAGGAAATATTCAATGGTCAACACCTACATGTTTTATTCTGTTATCATAGCTCTAACATATTTAGTTTCAATTGTCACAGCATCTAATGCTGCTCCAATTTTAGCCTCTATTGTCAGAGTTTCCATATTATTTAATCTTTCTCCAGGGTTTTCTTGTGCATTCTCCTCCAACTGTTCTTCTTGGTCTCTTGACTGATCCTTCGATCTAGTCTCATTTCCCCCCCCAACTAAATTGGAGGGACTCTGAACCTCCTGTTTCTCTTCATTTCCCCCCAATTGTTGAGTGGCAAGCTCTTCTTGGTTTTGAACAGGCCCCATGAGTACAGGTACTTCTACTTCCTCTTCTATTGGAACACCGGGAAAAAGGGCGGGTTCCTGAATTTGACTTGTAAATTGATCCTAGGTTTGGTTCTGTTGAGATAAGGCCCGTGAAATTATTAATTTAATTAGGCCATCATGAGTAAGGGAGGATTTTGGATGCTTTGATGTTCTAACAAACATCGCCATATGGTGTAAATAATTGAATAAATAAAATGGAATGTTTAGCAAGGCCCTGTGACAAAGATGATATAATAAAGAAAATTTAGAGTAATAACCCATTTGATACCTACCTTCACAGGTGATATACTTCTTGAGGAAGATTGCTACTTGATCCCATGGCCGAGGCAGTGAATGTAACGCTATCCCCCTTCGTGACTGCAGAATGTGCTCCCCTTCTCTCAGAAAATCCTGTAGTGCTGCAGGATTATGGATTCTTCATCCAAACCAGGCTCTACCCACCAGAGAAAGGCTAGTGACCTCAGCCACTATTGCTTCAGAGACTTTGATACGTAACCCTCGAACTTCTGAGTGGGCTTCTATAAGATTCAAGGCAAATTGTAGAGCTGTCTTGCAATGAAACCCATTCAGGTGTTGGAAGAATTTAGTCCAGCCTGCAGCTTCAAAAATAGTGAAAAATTCGGCATTTATTCTTAGTTCTCACATATTTGGAGATTCATACCGAGCTAGGATACCCATGTTTGTTTACCTTCAGAAGTGTTTTGTAGTCCGACAAATTACAAATCCCAACAATGGAGGTTAAAGCACAGAGTATGCATGAACAACTGAGAGTGCAGTTGGGTAAATTCTGAAAGTTTCAGAGCATAAGAATGTTTCGTATTTATTCCAAATTAGGAAAGGTGGTGGTTATCAGGTAACATAAATAGTCATTAAGTCGTACGAGTGGATGGTTAACGATATGCAGGTGTAATAATGGGAACATAAAGGAAGGTATGATTAATATTGTTAGATCTACTTAATACTTAATCAAGTAGATAATCAGAACCATACCTTCGAAAATATGTGATGGATGGTGACCTTTGGAAAATAGTAGAGCGTGTGAAGTGCAGCCATTTAAGTGTAATTATTATTGCAGGTATTGTACAATGACCTTTTCTGTCAGAAAACCAAAACCATCATGTCAAATTGGTCGGAAACATTATGAATTCTAGAATATAATTCGGAATCACTGGCGTTAGGAATCAGAGCCAGATATGGAAGAGTCGCTAACCACGGTTGCAAATAATTGTGCCAATAATGGAGGAGTCACAACTGCAGACCATAGAGAAATCAAGTAGTTTAGCAGCGTCACGACCTTGTATTATAGAAAAATTAGCCAATTGTGGTAGAGTTGTAGCTACCAAAAAAGGTGAAAATAGACAAAAGTGAAACAATGTCGCAGCTACCGGAAAAGGTGAAAATGGAAAAAAGTGAAATGGTGTCGTAGCTGTTGGAATCAAAAAAAGGATTTAAGCTAATGGAAGTTGATGGTGTTGCAGCTGCATGAAACGAGGTAAAGGGTGGGAGTTTATGGTGTTGCAGCTACATGGAACGGGGTAAAGGTAGAAGTTTTATGATGTTGCAGCTGTGTGAAAGGGGGTAAAGGCAGAAGTTTTACGGTGTTGTTGCTGCACGGAACAGGGTAAAGGAGGAAATTTACGGTGTTGCAACTGCATGAAAGGGGGGAAAAAAGCAATGATTTTGAAGGTGTTGCAGCTGTGCAAAAGGGGATAAAGGAATGTCTTGCAGCTGCCATAGATTTGTTCAAGGAATTTTCTTCTGATGCAAGAAGTTACAGAAGGACGACCATGGTTAATAGGCCCGATGATGACCACCGCTCCTTAGGCACTTCCCTGCACATTTTATTTTATTTTATTTTAAATGCATCAAGTGTAAAAGAAAAAGATAACAATAACAGTAAAAATATCAATTTATCTATGTACAAAATTTTTATGTAAGATATATAGCAATTAACTAAGGATTGACAAGGGCAAAGAAAGATTCCTTCCCTTGTTCTAACTGGTAGTCCTGATTGGATGCAATCTGTGAAGTGAATGCATCTTTTGAAATGGGATTATGGTATAGTCACAACCTATGACCATTAGCAAATAATGGTGCATGATTCTCATCAATGGTTACCAGGTGGACTGTACAATTATCAAATACGTTTTCTAACAGGTATGGGCCCAACCATCTTGTGCATAATTTACCCTTGAAGTCCCTTTTGAATATTGAATCATATAATAATTGCCAGTCCCCCTTGCAGAATAATTTATTTTTGATGAATCGGTCGTGCCAAGTGGATCTTTGTTGTCGGATTAATATTGTCAGATCCACAGCAGCTAAACGGTTCTCGTCAAGTTCATTCAATTGATCCAATATTCTCTTCTGAGCTTTGGTCACATCTAAGTTTACCTCCGTAGCTGTCTTCAAAGTCTTAATTTCAAATTCAAGTGGGAAGACAAAACTTTTCCCATACACCAAGTCATAAGGAGAAAAACCTGTAGTGTTGTGCCAAGTAGTATGATATGCCCACAATTCTTTCGAAAATCTATCATTCCAATCTCTGTGATGGCTCTTGATCGTCTTAGTAAGGATGGATTCAATAACTTTGTTAGTGCTTTCCACCTAGCCATTGGCTTGGGGATGGTATGGTGAAGCTATCTGGTGCTGAATATGGTACTTTTGTAGCAAAGCTTCAAATTGATTCGACACAAAATGAGGTCCTCCATCGGTAAACACTTCCTTGGGTACTCCAAAATGGGTAAAGATTTCACCATATAGGAAATTGATCACAACCTGGTCATTGGCTTTCACCAAAGCCACAACTTATACCCATTTCGTCATGTAGTCGGTACAGACCAAGATGTAGGATTTCTGCTTGAAATGAGGGCTAATAGGACCAACAAAATCTAAGGCCCATCTGTCAAAGGGTTCAACCACCAGTTGTGGTTGAAGAGGCATTTGATCTAATCTATTGGGTTGGCCCATCCTCTGGCAGTTATCACAAGACTGGACATATCTTTTTGCATCCCTAAAAATGGTTGGCCAATAGTATCCCATTCTCAGTGTTTTGTGTCCTGTCCTCCTGTCTGCAAAATGTCCCCCACAAGGATCATCATGGCAGGCCTTCAAAATATAGAATATTTCATCTTCTCTTACACATCTTCTGATCTCAAGATCAGGGCCTGTGTAGAAGAGATGATCATCTATCCAACAATACTTGGCACTTTGTTGAATAATTTTCTTCTTTTCTCTTTTGGACAAATATGTTGTAAGATTTCCTACAGCCAAGTAGTTAGCGACATCTGCATACCAAGCAGAGTGAGATGAAACTGCAAATAAGTGTTCATATGGAAAAGAGTCCTCAATAGGCAAATTATCATGACTATTAGTAAAATGAGATAAGAAATCAGCAACAACATTTTCTCTTCCAGTTCTATCTATAATGGTAATATCAAATTCCTATAATAGTAATAGCCACCTAGTTACCCTGGCATTGGTAACATGTTTGTTCATTAGATATTTGATGGCCGAGTGGTTAGTGTGCACAAATGTAGGATATCCAGTGATATAATGTCAAAATTTGTTAATGGAGTAAACAATGGCTAAGAACTCCTTCTTGGTAATAGTATAATTAAGTTCAACAGGGGCTAAGTTTTTACTAATATAATAAACTGTATAAGGTGCTTGACCATCCTGCTGTCCTAAAACTGCTCCAATGGCAGTATCAGAAGCGTCTGAAGAAATGTGACAAGGCAGGGTCCAATTGGGCCCTCTTAGGATGGGATCTGTGGACAACTTCTTCTTAATTTTAACAAACGTTGTCTAGCATGCCTCATTCCAAATAAATTGCACATCCTTCATTAATAGTGAAAACAAAGGAGAGGCAAGTTTGGAAAAGTTTTCTATAAATCTTCGGTAATATCCAGCATGCCCCAAGAAACTTCGCACTTCTTTTTGAGTTACAGGAGTAGGTATATTTTTTATTACCTTGATTTTAGAGGGGTCCACCTGGATGCCATCAGCAGAGATAAAATGCCCCAACACCGCTCCTTCATTCATCATTATATGGCACTTTTCAATGCTCAAAGATAGCTGGGTCTGTTCGCAATGAGTTAAAATCGTTTCCAAAATTTTCAATTCTTCTTTAAAATATTTTCCATAAGGAGTAAAATCATCCATAAAAATTTCCATACTATCATTAACTAATTCTAAAAAGATGCCAATCACAACTCTTTGAAATGTGGTTGGTGCATTGCATAAACCGAAGGGAAGCACTCTGTATGCAAAAGTTCCCCAAGGACAGGTGAATGTAGTTCTATCCTGGTCTTTAGGAGCAATCTGGATTTGATTGTACCCGCTAAATGTTAGTTTTTCATCACATTTAAGCTAGCATTATGATCTTAGGATCTTTTCACTGAGAGAATAACAAGCACATCAATAAAACACAAGCACATCACAAGAGACAAGAGACACAAAGAGTTTTCCTCGGGGAAACCATAAAGGAGAAAACCCCGCAACTTCCTCTAAGATAGAATCAACACCAAAACAGTAAGAGATCTCCCAAAACAGCAGTAGTCTTCTGTCTTCTGTCTAGTCCCAAAATTTCCTTCTCCAGTAGTGCACCACACTTGGGAGAGCAAGTGATGCATTTCACAATGTGATAAATAGAGAGACTCTCACTCTCTATTTATATTCATTCGTTCACTTGAATTGCCTTTTCACACGTAGGCTCAACCTAATAATTACTACTCGATCCTACACCTTAATTAGTGTATAATAACTCAAGTGCCCCGAAACTATGGGGACTTACCTAATGACTTGATATGACTTGATTACATTATTAATCCTCCCGATCGGAACATCGGGGCATGACCACATGACTCAAATACATAATAGAAACATCCCGGAATAAACATCGGGTTACAATACATAAGATACATAGAAGAATACATTCCGAAGTTACATATACATCAACACTCCCTCTTAACTAGGAAGGTATTCTTTCAACACAATTTTCAGCACTGGTATTCTTCTCTGTATCAGCTGGATCATCTCGTCTTCAAGTCATCTTCTTCTTCAAGTCATCTTTGTCTTCAAGTCATCTTCGGATTTGGATCATCTCTTGATCTAGATCATCATCACTGGATCTAGATCATCTCTCGATCTAGATCATCATCACTGTATCTATATCATCTCTCGATCTAGATCATCATCGCTAGATCTAGATCATCTCTCGATCTAGATCATCATCGAACATCATCACTGGATCTGGATCATCTCTCAATCTGGATCATCATCACTGGATCTAGATCATCTCTCGATATGGATCAACATCACTGGACTTGGATCATCTCTCGATCTGGATCAACATCACTGGACTGGATCTGGATCATCACTCGATCTGGCTCTGGATCTAGATCATTTCTCGATCTGGATCTTCACTACTGGATCATCATTACTGGATCTAGATCATCACTCGATCTGGATCAACACTGGTGCTATCTCATGATTCTTCTCGTCATAGGAATTTCTACAGAGCCAGCCCTTTTTAATGCTGGTTGTAGGCCTACCCTCATGTAGGTCTTCGCCCAGCACTTAGATCTGACCTGCTCATCAGAAAGGTACGCCCAGCACTCACATCTGATCATGTAGTAAACTACAATCCCATCAGAAAGGCCCAGCACTCACATTCACCAGCATGATAGGACACACCTACTATCATCTGTGAAATGGCTCAGCACTTACAACCACCAGCATGATAGGACACACCTACTATCATCTGTGGAAAGGCACAGTGCTCACATCCACCAGTATGGTAGGACACACCTACTACCATCTGTGGAAAGGCTCAGCACTTACAATCACCAGCATAGTAGGACACACCTACTACCATCTGTGAAAAGGCTCTGCACTTACAATCACCAGCATGGTAGGACACACCTACTACCATCTGTG
>LPNX010810825.1:549775-678530 GCA_001517045.1 Pseudotsuga menziesii
TTATTTCGAGGGCAGACTCCTTCTTGAGCCTTCAGCTTCATCGTCTTCTTCATTCATAATAGCATCATTTCTTATCCAAAAGCTAAGGTGGATAAGAAGTTCTTCAAGAGTTGAGTTCTTCATATTCCTCATTGCTTGAGGGATATTCTTTGGATGGAAAGAGCTTGATATTCAGTTGCTCCCACCTTCTCTTCTTGAGCTTCTTCTTCTTGTGAGTTCTCTTTCTAGAGTCTATTGAAAGTAATCACTTCCTTCTAGCACACATTCATCACATGAATGAATTCCACGATCCTGGGAGGCCATTCAAGGTGGCCATCACCACTTTTGCATTCTTCACTTTTTCTTTTACGGCTTCAAGTTGTTCTTTGATTTGAGAGACTCTTATGACTGCATGGTCTCTACATTCTGGATCTTCACATTCTTCAACTGGTTTCTTTAAGTCATATTCTGATTTTGTTCTTCCCTTCAAATAGCTTGAAATTCTGGAAGACCTTCAACAGCTTTGCTTGCAAAAGGTAGTGCTCTGTAATGCCAAAGCTCATTTGGCTCTACTGTGTCATGGATCAAGGCTTGTTCTGGATATCCCTTCAATTTGTACAAGCCTCCTTCTTGTTCTTCAATCACTACCACATCATCGATAGTCTTTCCTTTTGGCCATATGATGACTTGACCATCTATGAATGCCACCCGCATTCCTTTTGCATCCAATGCTGAAATGGATAGAAGGTTCGTCTTCAGTCCTGGCACAAACAATACTTCGTTCATTGTTAGAGACTTTCCAGAGTCTAGCTTGTATGAAGATTCCCCACTACCTTTTATTGGATATTGGTAGTCATCTCCTAGTTTCACCTTGTGAGGTGANATTTGATTGGATAGATAGATAGATCTCTTCAAATGGAGCTGTCCAATGTACTCCTTTTCTGAAAACAGTGGAGGGAAGCTCCTGGAACAGCAAGCCCTAGATTTCCAATTTCTTCTGCAGAAATGCCTGTTACTGTTTCTATGATATCTCCGAAATTACTGATCCTCTATGTATGAAATTTCATACTGCGGTAACCTCACATGTCCCTGATACAAAACCATAGTTTTCATTAGAATTGGTTTCACCATTTGGGACTTATGAGCCGTTTCCCAAGGTGACATGTTATAGGAATGTTCAGAACAGCGAAGTTGTACGGCATGCCACGTGTCACTGGTTCATCCTCTGAGTCTGATATTCGGACCACCAAAATTGCAGTCCGTACCCTTTCTGGAACATCTTCAAGAATTCCATTTAGACCTCTATATCTCAAGATATTGCAGATCTCCCTAGATGTCCTGTTTAGGGATGAATTCTGGAAGAGGATGGAACCCTAACTTGGAGAGATCATATCTCCTGGAATAAAGTGAATCCGAGTCTGATTTTTGGACACAGGATTCATCATGATTTTATATTCGGACCCTGCAATTTTTTGCTCCTGAAACGTCTCCAATCTTGGAATATAGAGACTGTACCAAAACTTATCGGTTTTAGTATTTAGGGTTTCTCTAGCTCAAGGTCAAACTAGGGTTTGACTTTCCTGGAGTTTCATCCAACCAAATTTCTTGATCCAGGTCTCTAAACTTCAGTTTTGATGAGGAGAACAATCCTATGTTTGTCTCACTCAAAAATTCCTCTTCTGTAGAAATCCCTAATTTCCACATCGAAACTGAAAATGCTTGAAATTGAATTCCGCATCGACAGAAAGATGCACCCTTCAATGGAGAGTCATCCTAGCATACTTTTGCTGAAAATATGTGGAGAGAGACCCAAAAAGTAAGAAGCCATAGATTCTATAGATGCATAATGTCTTCTTCTCAGGTTATCTCTGATACCATGTTAGTTTTTCATCACATTTAAGCTAGCATTATGATCTTAGGATCTTTTCACTGAGAGAATAACAAGCACAGCAATAAAACACAAGCACATCACAAGAGACAAGAGACACAAAGAGTTTTCCTCGGGGAAACCATAAAGGAGAAAACCCCACAACTTCCTCTAAGATAGAATCAACACCAAAATAGTAAGAGATCTCCCAAAACAGCAGTAGTCTTCTGTCTTCTGTCTAGTCCCAAAATTTCCTTCTCCAGTAGTGCGCCACACTTGGGAGAGCAAGTGATGTATTTCACAATGTGATAAATAGAGAGACTCTCACTCTCTATTTATATTCATCCATTCACTTGAATTGCCTTTTCACACGTAGGGTCAACCTAATAATTACTACTCGAGCCTACACCTTAATTAGTGTATAATAACTCAAGTGCCCCGAAACTGTGGGGACTTACCTAATGACTTGATATGACTTGATTACATTATTAATCCTCCCGATCGGAACATCGGGACATGACCACATGACTCAAATACATAATAGAAACATCCCGGAATAAACATCGGGTTACAATACATAAGATACATAGAAGAATACATTCCGAAGTTACATATACATCAACACTAAACCCATCCAAGAAGGAGAAGAACTTCTTCCTGGATAAGGTGTCAAGTACTTGATCAATGAAAGGCAGGGGAAAGTGATATTTTTGTGTTGTTTTGTTCATCTCTCTATAGTCCACACAGACTCTCCATTTACCATTCTTCTTGGGTACTATTACGAGCAGAGACACCCACTCGCTGTCTGAAATGGGATATATAAATCCTGCTTCCAAGAGTTTCTTAATTTCTTCCTTCACGATGTCCCTAAGATTGGGGTTCATTTGTCGTTGAGGCTGGCACACAGGCTGGGAGTCACTTTTGATATAAATGTGATGGGTGCACAGATTAGAGGGGATACCCCTCATGTCTGTGTACTCCTAGGCAAATTCCCCCTTGTGTTTTTTTAAGAGACTGATCAGGCACTTTTGTTCATCTAGGGAAAGGCTGGGATTAATATTCATGGTTTTTCCAGACTCTACCTCGATAGGAACACTTTTCAAATTTTTCAACACTGGAACTATATGAGTGTCACTGACTAATGCCTCTTCTGTGAGATTTTCTTGTTCCTCTTCACCTAGAGTAGTATTCAATATCTGATAAATTTTCTTATTGACAGAAGTGGGTTCACTGATGAAATTATTAACGGCGTTGTATTCAGTTTCATCTTTAAAAGTTAAGGCCTTCCCTATTATTAATAATGACTGAACTCCCTCTTCTTTCTCTAGCTCCATCCATAACGGAGTTTCAGCTTCTAAGCTCGGTCGAGCTGGAGGATAGAGAGTGAGTGAGGTTCTTTATCTCAGTGCCATCTGATATGGCCATAGATCCAAATCGATAGCATATGCAAGCATCAACTGTAGCTAACTAGGGTCTTCTTAGGATCATTGGGTGTCCTCCTAGCTGTGACTTAGGTTGTTAAACCAATAAGTTAGCAAGGTACTCCCAAGAATCAACTGAAATAATGAGATCATCCAAAATTACTTCAGGTTTAATAGTGGATCTATCTTCTAGTTCTAAAACGATGGGGGTTGGCCTGAGATTAGTGAGCCCAAGTTTTCTTATAGTTTCAATAGTCATAACATTAATTGTTGCTCCTAAGTCTACCAGTATGTTGGGTATCTGTGTATGCCCAATCTGCATAGTGACAGTGGGATTCCCAGGGTCGTTATATTTGGCCAAGAGGGGTTTTCCCATTATTAATGTAGGTAATTTCCCTATGACATGAACAGTGGGAGGATCCCTGGGTTTCCTTCCTAGTTTCCTTGTACACAGATCTCGAACAGTTCTGGTATAGATAGGTATGTCTTGAAGGGCCTGAAGGAGGGGGATTTTAACATAAATATTTTTTAACTCTCCTAAGAGGTTAAACTGAGGTTGTCCCACTACCTTTGGTAACATTAATCTTTCAAGGTATGGAGGTTCCCTAATAAATTGGGTAGGAAGTGTGTCGATAGATGTATCATTCTATGTTTCAGCTGGCATATTAGTAGGATGTTTAGCGTCAATGATGGGGGTCGCTACATTGGATAAATACTGTGGATTCATCCCTTCTTCATGCACAGAGGAAGGAACATCCTCAATGATCAAAGGATCCACTACCTTTCCTGATCATAAGTGGATATCATTGCAGGGTACATGAGTAAGGGAGTATGAAAACATGTTGACAGTCTCAAACTGATGGACTGCTTTATTATTTGGGTTAGTCTTAGGTTGAGCAGGAAGCTGAGGTCGTATTGGCATATTAGGGACAACATTATTCTGGATTTGCAGCTACGATTGTTGATAAGGATGAGGATATTGAGGAGGGTATGGTTGTTGAGAAAACATTTGATGTGGAAGCTACTGAGAGGGTTGATTATGGGGAAACTGGTTCCCTGGATGGAAATTCCTCCATCTAGAAGACCAAGAATTTAGTTGGTTTGGTGGTTGTGGTGGCTGAGCCCAAGGGTTCCAGGAGTAAAAATTTTGCATTGAAGGTTGAGAGGGGTAGCATTGAGGATTAGAATAAGATGAAGGGAATTGTGTATTCATATGCTGCATATTATTCCAATTATTCATGTTATTTGAAAATGGAAATGAGTCTCGAGTCATACCTTGATTTCAAGGCTGCCAGGGTTTTTTCTGTGCAATAAAGTAAGTTGGTTCCACCTCTGGAGTTGATCCCTGCAAAACAGCCTTCACTTGAGGTAGTTACAGGCATTATTTTGTGTCATGGTTTAGCTCGCACAGCTGACACACTTCTAGCTTGTCGAGCGGGCACTCCTTCAGAGGGTGGTTCTTCCTACATCTAGGGCATAATACACCTAGTGTGAGATCGTCTACTGCTTGTTTCTACTTTTCCCTCAGGACATCTATTTCTGAGGAGATGGAGCTCATCATTTATGTTTTGAAATTTTCAAGGAGATTGCCTATCTCTACATGGGTGGCTCCTCCATTAGATGAATTCTGAGTTCTATTGAAGACATCATGTTCTAATTTTTCCCGTTTGTCCCATCTGTTATTCCTGGAAGACCCCCTAGAGTACCTTTTGCATAGTTCCATGATCTTTTCAAAGGACTCCTTGGAGATATCCCCCTTTCCTAACAATTTTAACATGTCTAGGAAATCATCCCTAATCCCATGAAGTAGGATTATTTTGAGCACATCTAACCCCATATTAGTCTGTCTAGCTTTCTACACATTATATAAAATCCTTTTGACAAAATATTCCAGACTTTCATCATCCTTCTATACCATTTTAAACAGTTCTTCTCTCTTATCCTTGGTATTGCGATACTCTTGATATTTCTCCAGGAATAGTTGTTTCATCCTGTCCCAATTAGTGACAGTTCCGCCTCCCAGGCTCATAAGCCAGTGTAATGCATTGTCCTTCAGAGTGGCAGGGAATAGTTTTAGCTTCTATGCATTGGTGGTGTAGTCATAGCTGCAATAGAGGATATCAAATTCGAAAAGAAATTTGTCTAGATCCTCTTCCGCTTTTCCATAAAAGCGAGGAAACACTGATGGCAATATATTTTTCATGGGGGCTATCCCTTCTGGTTGTTGAATTGGGAACTAAAGTGTAGCCACCCTCCCTTTAGGCAGGGAATTACTCTCATGATGATGATTTTATCCCATTGCCTCTTCCTCTTTGGGATCGCATTGGTTACTCATATTTTCTTTTGTTTTATCCTCTTCGTTCTTCCACTGATCGATGAATTTCTGATGGAACTATGTCCACTCCTCTTCAGTCACAACCTTCCCATTAATGTGATAGATTAGATATTGATTAGCCAATCCTGCAGTACTAACTCTGTCTCCCTCTGTAGGGGTATTCGAGGGTGTTGCAGATCCTTGTGTGTTCTCCACTATAGAGACTACCCCTGCCACTCCAGGGGTGGTAGGGCTTCTTCTGATGGGTGTTTCCTGATAGCGAGCCCTGGTAGAAGAATTGGTCCTATCAACCAAGTTGTCAATGAATGNACTATAGAGACTAACCCTGCCACTCCAGGGGTGGTAGGGCTTCTTCTGATGGGTGTTTCCTGATAGCGAGCCCTGGTAGAAGAATTGGTCCTATCAACCAAGTTGTCAATGAATGTTCTTCTCCCCAATGCAGGACTTCACCCATGGCCTCGACCACCTGCAACGTTAGTGTTCTATGGGGTTCTCGGATTTATAAGATAGTCACGATGTACCCTTCTTGTATTCATGCAACCCAAAACATGCAAACGAAAAAAAAAACTGAAGAAGAATGAATAAAGACAATTATTGGATGCAACTATAATAGTGTCTAATACTTATCCTCCTCGGCAATGGAACCAAAATGTTGGGCACCCTATATGCAAGTTAATTAAATATAACATACAGAGTGTTCAATATAAATTATCAACCTAGGGAAGTCTCTTATTTCAAGGATAATATGCACTATATATGCTTTAAACACTAAGTAGTTGATGCTGTAAGTAAATGATCCTACTTTTCTGTTCAGCCACACTCATCCCATAATCCACTTAATCTAATCTACTTTCTCAAGAATGCAATCACAAGTACCTCCTATGATTCTTAATCTAGGATTGAAAGATTCATAAAATAACATCTAGATTACTTTTGCAGAAAGTAAAATCCCTGATTACCAAACCATCTAAATATCCATCCAACTATCCTGATTTAGTTATTCTAGAAATTTAAAGTACATGAATTGAATTCAGCTACTCTAGAAATTCAAAGTACAGGAATTGAATTCAGCTATTCTAGAAATTAAAAGTATAGGAATGAAATTATGCAATTATAAATGCAAAGAAACAAAATGCAAATATCGGAACAGGGCTGTCACAACGATCACACGGTTGCATAAACTTACATTTAACCTATACAGTCGACTAACACACCACACCACTGTTGTTTTACAGGAGATGCAATTATTGATTATTCAAATGATACACTGTAAATCGATAATTGTTGCAGCTTACCATAAATAAAGGAAATTATCGCAAAATCACACAACAAACTAAATACAATACCTAATTAACTCAATAATCCCTATGGGACGGTGGGCCTAGCCTTCACACAGAGATGCTGGAAGTAACACACGTTAAAACACTGAGATCTGAAGAATCAAACTCCTTGTATTAAAAAGTGGCAGATGAACACGTAACCTTACTCACAACTGATACAATAATTTGGTTAAAAGTTCAACCCTTGGCTCAGAATGGTTCCCCATATTTATGCAATTACAATCATAACCTCTTCCTACTATTATCGGGCAGCCATGAAGATCTCTGATCTTCAAGCTGCCCTAATTACAATAAGTTGTTATAGTCATGGCAAGATGAGAGCAGAAGATATAGGGAAGTTGTTATTTGAGCAAGAAATAATGATCATGATTGATTAAGAAATTATTTCATGGATTACAGCTACTTTTGAGAAGCGACGCACTGTTTCCATAATACACTGGGATTGCATTCTTTGGGCAATGATGGAATGGATGGCGATCAACTTTAGCAATGAATGTCCATCCATCGTTTGGCATGTTCGTCCCGCTACACCTGTATTCTCTATATCTCAAAATATCTTTATAAAACCATCATATGTTAGCATAATTTAAGATGTCGAGCCTTGATTACCACAATCCTAAGCATTAATAAAATAAGACAATGATTAACCATACATGTATGACTTGAGGGACCAAGTGAGGGAAAAACACCTATTTAGCATGCATAATAGAGTAGGATGAGGAAAAAATAGGTGGATAAGGGTGGTAAAAATAGGTGGATGAGGGTGGCAAAAATAGGTGGATAGGTGGATAAGGGTGGAAAAAATAGGTGGATGAGGCCCAACATATCCCACTGCTTGGAATGAACAGGTAGGTCATCAAGATAAGGTTCCACAACATGTTTAATGTCATGAAAAGCATATGACATAGTGCGTTGGAATGTTTCTCCAGTGTTTTTTAACCCAAAAGGCAGCTTGCGATAGGCAAAAGTCCCCCAAGGGAAAATAAATTCTCTTTTGTGTTGGTCAGATGGGAGAATCTCAATCTGATTATAGCAAAAGAAGCCATCCATAAAAGAAAAAATAATGCTTCTGGCACAGTTTTCGATTATCTAATTGATATAGGGAGTGGGAATATTATCCTTTAAACAAGCTCTATTCAAATCCCTAAAATCGATACAGACCCTAATAGTTCCCTACTTTTTGTTCACATGGACTGTGTTGGACATCCATTCAGTTAATGGTATGGGGAAAATGAACCCAACCTTCATAAGTTTCTCAACTTCTTCCTTTATGGCTGATGCTTTTCATGGATGGACCTGTCATAGTTTCTAGCGGACTGGCTTGGCACCAGGGTAAGTTTTTATCTCATGGAAAATGATAGAGGGATCAATCCCTGGCATTTCTTCATATGTCCAAGCAAATACATCCCTAAACTATTTGAATAGGGCTGTGTATGATTGAAATTCCTCGGGTGAAGAGTTCTAATCTATGAAAATGTTCTCGAAAATACCTAGTTTCACTGATATTTCTACGGGCATAGTTTTTGTAATATTACATAAATTTCCTTTAGAATCAACACTATGAGTGAGGATCAGAGACTAAGGGTTCATGACTATATTAGATGAACTGTTTGAATAAATTTTTTCTTCTACCATATGGAAATGGGGAGGGAAAGAACATCGATGATGATAGTCTTCCCAAGGAATCTCCTCTAGCGACATAACTTCCATAATAGATTCATCTGTAGGAAGTGTATGTGAAAGATAATCTAGAGATGGGGGGGGTTGTCGAGCTAATATGGCATGTGATAATGGTATGAGGCCACCAAAAAATGGTCATTGATGGTGGGGTCACTGGTGGCTTGGATTGCATTGTAAACTTCTTTGAAAAGGGAAAAAATGTTGATTCATCAAAAATTTCTTTTCCTTTGTCTATATGAGAGGTATAAATCATGTTAATAGATGCAGTTTGTGAAGAAAGAGGAGGATTTGATAAGGGAAAGTATCCCATTAGTGAAGAGTCTTTTATAAGGCCCACTCCAATGTCCTTATATTGTGGGGTATTCAGGATCGTAACACTATTTGCATCATTTGTAATGGCACTAAGTGTGATGAAATCTAATTGATCAATAGCGACAATCTTTCCTTGGAATGGGAACTGGACGATCCAAAAAATGGTCGATGCTACAGCTTGCATAGAATAAAACTAGTTACAACCTAGGAGTAATTTGTAATCCAAAGAAGCGTCGACAACTTCAATGTGAATGGAGACTGACTTTCTCCCCAATTCAACATGGATGGCAGGTAGTAATCCATAAGGTTGATAGCAGTGACCATCAAAAGACTTAAGGGTGGTAGGTGAACGGTTTATTTCTGAAGAAATAATGGCTCTCCAACAAGATAAAGACATGACTAAGGTAGAGGCACCCTCATCCAAAACAGTACAATGGATAGTATTTCCAAAATTTTTGGTAGCTATCTGCAAAGCTAATTGATTTGAGAGCCTTGTCTTGAAATCATCCAGTTTGAAAGTGATGATATTACTATTCTCAGGGTCCATAGCTCCAAGATCAGTAAGCAAGTTTTGTCATTGGGTTGGGAAGGTTTGGAGTACTTCTAAAGCTGACATAGCGTAGGGTTCTTGAGCCAAATCTTCTACTATGTTGTAATATTGGGTAGCACGAGCGTTAGGATTGATTATGGACTTATGTAGAGTACTCTTTGGTGGGTGGAAAATTTCTTCTAGAATAGGTTTTTCAATGTGAAGAACATTCTTATGAGGAGGTGTGGAAACTGAGGGTTTTTCAGGTGGAATATCGTCAGATTTTGTTTTTGGAGGTGGGTCATAACTTTGTGATATTTTGTTCAAGTTAACCGTTTCACTAGACATCATTCGAACTTTGTCAGTGGACAAAGAGGTTTCATTCAAGGATTTATGATCAATTAATTGTTGTTGGGAAGGAAAAGGATCTTTAAGAACTACTGGGGTGGGTGAAGTTTTTAAAAACTTACTGACTTCCTCACGACGAGGACATTATTTAGTAAAATGGTCACCTCCGCAAATTAAACAAGGGTATTTTATCTTTCGCTTACCTTTTGAATCAACATCTGGGTTCTATGGTTTATTTCCTTCCTGTTGATTATCAAGTTTTTTAGATTTATTTTTTCCTTTCTTCTTTCTGCCTGAATATCCAGTTGATTGGATCACATTTACTTCAGCGGAAGCAATAGGAGAGGGTGCAGTTTTGGCAGGTAGTGCTGGTTGATTTGCTGGAGTGGTGGTTTGATTTTGTTTTTTAGAATATTTTGTTGTTGTTTGTGTTTGAATTGAACCAAGTAAGCCATCAGTAGGTGTTTCAGTTGTGGGTCTTGATGGATATGTTATAGGTAGAGGATCATGAGGAATCAGATCATACAAAGTACCTGACTGGGAATAAACCAAGTCTAGGTACTAAGCACAACTAATAGCTTTCTCCTCATTGACAATGCCTCCCATGGAAACATGTCTAGAAATGGGTGGGATTAAATAATTTGTAAACCGATCAGTGATTAACTGATCAGGAATAGGGGCCTTAATTAACCTTTGTCTTCTTATCCATTCATGGATATGATCGGAGATATGAGTTGATGTGGTTTGTTGAAGCGAGGTTAGTAGGTCTGTACCTATTTCATATCATATTAGCAATTGAAAGTGTGTTAAAAATCCCATTGCTAAGGCATTGAAGTCCCAAAAATATTATTGTGGTAGCTCAATGTACCACTTTGCGATAATACTAGTGAGGGTTCTTTGAAAAATCCGTAGACGGATTGAGCCGTCCATCAAAGAGTTGGATGAAATCCATAGGTGAAATGTCATCACATGGTTTTTTGGATCCTCACCGGGTTTACCATCAAAATTGGGTATATATGAAGGTAGATTTACAAGAATGGTAGGCTATAATGTCAGGATTTTAGGAAAATTTATCAAAATACCAATTCTTCAACTATTTCACAATGTACTCAAATTCGGCTTCTTACAATTCTGGGTAAATGGATTCAATTGATCCCAAAACTCCTCCAATTGCTTTCAAACTTGGTGAGGAAGGTCATGAGCAGTGATGGGACATATGATCACATCTATCAGACATATAATCAATTGATATACCCAACCATGGTCTGCAATTTTCAAGGGAAGAAGTTTTGGGACAAGACTAGTCAATTTGGGAGGTGGAAATCCCCCCTGTGTCCTGGAACAAATCTCTTCCAAGCACTATACAAAATTCACTAATGGTGGGTATGATACTTGTATCTGTTATTAGATATTAATTAAATTATATTTTCAGCATCATATGTAGTTTTGGGGTTGAATAGGTATCCAAGAGAACTCCATGAATTTACTAATAGTTTTGAGGTTCCAACCCCCAATGGTAGATTACTCCAAATAGATCCAAATGCTCTTGAATCGTACCAGAAGGTGGATGAGTGATATAATATCTTAAGTATAATGTTCAGGGATGTATTATGGCCTTCCAATTACTTATTAAAGTCTATATAAAATTCTGAATAAGATAGATGCTTTAACTAGCAATTTTGGGGCTCAAATCCCTCCCGGGTAATTGCCGGAATGGCTTCGCAAATGTACAAAAACTCACTCAAATTCACAAATTGAAGTAGGGTATGTGTATAATTCATTATCAGATACTCATATGAACAGCCAATCGAGCTCCCATGGCTGTTATCACTTCCTTCAATCAGATATAAAAAACTAGTTTTGGACCCTTGGGGAAATGAGACGTAGTTTGCCCCAAATGCTATGAAATTCGAACCAATGGCCAAAAATTATTAGTTACAAACCATGAAAACCATAATATACTTTAATTAAAGTTCATTCATTCATAAATCATCAATGGTGCACACATATATTCGATTCCATCAAGATTGCAAGAGTTTACAACAAGGTATTGGGGAAATGACACTGTTTCTTCAATATTGGACAATAATACATGAGATATCTTGGCCTTTAAACCTGAGATATTTCTGAAATTTAAATACAGAGAATTTAAATCATAATACAAAATACTGGAGCAAGATAACCTCCTTCAAAGAGATGAATAGATCACCAAGTGCGCCTCACTCCATAGAGCTGAAATATGGTGAAAAAACTTGAGATGAATGGAAGAACAAGATGATATTGAGATGTCCATGAAATTATTATAGCTTGAAACTGAAAATAAGAATCCATTAAAGCTCCATGAAATACCTAAATCGCCTTTCCAAACACCAACTAGGATGGGAATCTTTCACCCTCGAAATTGGATTAAGCAAGAAAACTAGTCATCCACTAGCTCTCACAATTCACAAATGAGAAAAATATTATTCTCATGGATGATCCATGTATTTTATAAACATTATTGGTATTATAAGGTTCCAAATCCATCCATAAACCAAATCCAAGTCGAATTGGTGTGGCTTCTCATGCTATGCCATGTGGCCTCTCTCTTCACCTTCCATCTTCTCCCAAATTTGATTAGGAGCCTCTTGGCGTTCTCCAACTCCCAAATTCGACCTCTAAGATGATATATTCATGCATGCCATGTAAGAATGTCAGTATTTCAGCCTTCAAATCTGAATTTTGTCATAACTGTCACAGAATCTCCATCATTGGTGTCATAGATGTCATAAATGTAAGGGGAATCTAGCCAAGTGTCCATGAAACTCCCATTTGGATCTTCCTCTCCCATGTAAGTTACAATTCATTCCAAATTCAACCTATGAAGTATATGAAAAATTATATTAACCTTATAATCCATCCCAAAACATTAGGCTTCCCATAGATTCGAAATTACAAAAGGAGGATGCCATTTAACATAGGAATTCTAACTTGAGTGGGCTCCATAGTCTCTATGTGTCTCCATTCTCCATAGCCATTTCATTTTTCTCTTGTATTTATTTAATAATATACATTATTAAATATTTATCCTCTTCTAATGTATAAACATCATTTATTATCGCCCTTATTCCAAATCTCAAAACTTCCACCCTCAACCTAGGAAACTAGTGATTTTCCTCCTTGGCAATTATTTGACTTTTGGCATCCATTTGAAAACTTTCATGAATATGGAAAATGTGATTTGGCCATTATGACCCAATGCAAAATTTGGGACATTACACAGGAAAATAGGGGTCATGATGAATTGGGTCATTTATCAATCTTGACAAGTCTGGAAGATCTAATGTAGCCAGAAATGGAAATTGTTGATTTGGTTGCGAATACTGGTAATACTGGTATGGAATTTGTTGACAAGTAGGAAAATATATAGATTAATAGATGGGTATAGATGATGCCCCGAATCTTGTTGAAAATGTTGTTGATTTCTAGAATTTCCATTAGGAGGTGGACCACCTGAGGGACGCGGACGTCCAGGGGGTGGTCCGCTAGGTGGTGGTGGTGGTGGTCCTCCAAGTGGGGGTCTTCCAAGTGGTGGGCCTCCAGATGGTGGTCCTCCGTATGGTCCACCAGGTCCTCTAGGACCTATAGGTCCTACGGGTCCTCCAGGTCGTCATGGTGTTCCTCCAGGTGGTTGTCCACCTGGTGAGCCACCATGGCCCCCAGAAGTATTTACGAAACCCCCTCCATATGATGGGACATTAGCCCAATTTGGTTGTCCCCAAGGTACAAAAAAAATCCCACGGTAAGGCATTCCAGGATAAATGGCCATTGACGGTGGTGGTTGTTGATAATTTTAATTAACCGTAGGTGGATGAGTTTCAGGATATGTATATCCCCAATAGTTTGGATTATGGGTAGGTTGTACCCCTAAGGGTTGGCCTGAACTAGATGGGGGATTCACAATGTTGGTATTGGTAGGAGGAATGACTACTGTAGGTTTTTATACAGCTAAAACTTGTCTCGAAATAGAAACAATTTCACTGACAGATGACATAACTTGTGCTGGGGGTTGCCCCCCAGCATTAGAATGTGCTGACATTACTTGATTTGTGGTTTCCCCCCCAACCATGATTGGTATGGGAGTCCTAGTAATGGGCCTAGGATGTGAAACTGTTGGGTTGGGATTTTTACCTGGATTATTAGAAGCCTCACCACTATCTAGAATTTCTAGAATAGGATCTAAAATATTATCAAGGGTACGATATCCAGCAGGCCACGGGTCTAACAGACGGGGTAGAAGAGATGAAACAGGTTCTTTATGAGACACGGGTGTGGTAATAACTCTTTCTGGTCGTTCTAAAAAAATATGAGCTCGACCAAGGGAATCTTGAATTCTTCTATATTCATCCTCCCCTAGATGATGGTTCCCATGCAAAGGTCTAATAACTCTGAACTCAGAAATGGCTTGGCCCAAAGAAGTCCTCCAAAAAGGAGCATTAGGGAGAAACTATGTTTGAATAGGACTATCAACATGGCCTTCTATAGGTGAATGAATATCAATCGCAAGAGGCAATTGAACCAAAGGATTTGTATAAATAGTGAAATCATCTATGGATTCACTTGCTGAGGTAGTTCCTACAGGAGCATCCGTAGAAGCTGGTTGTTCCATGTTTACCCCTTCTTGTCCTTCCATAGTAGGAGGAGATTTAGGAGGTAAACCCTGCAATCTACGAGAATGACATCTCATAAGATGCTCAGCCATGGTGGTGGCTGAAGTTATCTAATATAGGTCAAAAAAGGGGGAAAACTGCACAAACAAACCTATAGAGAGCTAAAGGTCACAAGCAGTCTTAATTGATAGGATGGGTTTAGAATAGTTAGTCTCTCACCAGGATTGTCAAGCAGGTGCAACTCGTGATATACCTCAGGGGTACGTGCGTAGTAATGTCCCTGAATGTTGTTTTTGGTGTATTTATCCAAACAAGATGGCCAAATGGTTTTTCTCTGTTGGACAAGGAATCCTAGTGGGGTCTCTCGATATACTCAAGGTACATGGGAGCTCAAATAGGTAGTAGTACTGTCTAATGCATAATCGTTCAAAAGGGGCCTTTTGATGTACAATCGAGTACATGAAGTACCTTTCTATATACCTCAAGGGTACGTGAAAGGTTGTTCAGTATACCGACGGTATGTGGAAGAACTATGTGAGTCCTGGGTTGCAGTGCCGGTGGGTAATGACAGCTCCTACGTTTTATGACACCTAAACATGTCACTAACTTATCGCTCAACTTTCTATACAATTTTTAGACTTAAAGCTACCGTTAATTTTATCTGTATGATTAGGTGAATGTTTGTGAGGTGTTGTCTCCAATAATGCAAATTAATCTAAATGTAAATGCACTTTTTTTACTTCGATGAGAACTAGCTAGGGTAAGGAAAATACATTTTTCTTTTCTTTTCAACAATATACCAAAATAATTATGCTTTCAACAATCAAAACAAGATCCAATCAAGAAAAGAAAAAGAAAATTCTTTCCAACACAAATCTCTTTCAACAAGCACTCAAAAGTATCTGAAACACAGGAAAGAAAACTAAGCCTCTAACATGCATGCAAAATTAACTTTTGCTACAATGTCAAAAATACCTATTCTTCTAAATCACTCATGCACATGAAAATAAAAAAATTTCGTAAGCATAAACAAGAGGAAAATAACACAATTCTTTTTGTATTTTTCTAGAAAATATGAGGCACACAAAGCAATTTTTTAAAAGAAACTAACTCTAGAAAGAGGCTATAAGCTTTATTTTCAAAAGAAAATTTTTCAGACACTTCATTAAAAACCAAAACTGGACTATTTTTCCACTTTCTTTTATAACAAAGAAGAAGATACAATTTTTTGAATCTGAACTCAAAAAAGAGAATCAGGTTCACAAAAACCAGCAAACTCAGACAATAAGTAGGTAAGCAAATCACACAAAAAATCTTCAGAGAACAAGACAGTTCAAAAATTGAAAGGAAAATAATAATTAAACAGGTAGTATGAAGGCCTACCTTGGCACACTAGGAAGCTCTACACCACAGTGTAGTAGGTGAGATCGACGCTCTTTATAGTTTGCACACATGCACCATTCGTCCCCTGTCAGCTCAGCAAGAAGGCGCTGTCGATGCGTTCGACGAAGCAGGGAAAGGTACCCTAGAAGGATTGGTGCTCTGTCAACCAAATAAAGCTATGTCACCCGAACAATAAACTGAAAGACTAAAGGCCTGCAGGAGAAACTAGAAAAGACTCAGTTGGAATGAAAAGGGTGAAAACCACTCAGAAAAATGGCAATGATCAAAACACTAAGATGAATGACTTACCTTGTTAACTGAAATAAATAAAAGGAGAGAAAATAACCTTCATAGATGGAATGGTTACCGAGGCTTGTAGATCTGACTGGATCTGCACCAAATCTGACTAGATTAAACTATCCCCAGTAGAGTCTCCAATTTTGTTATAAGGAATTCTCAATCAGTGTGAATATTGTTTTCTCCTATGCACTGTAAGTCACAAGAACAGAATAAAAAGACAGAGCAACATGTCCTTTCCTTAAATAATCAAACTAACTGACATGAAATACAATATACCTCAACCTTATATCTCTTTGTATTTTCTCCAAAGGTCCTTGCAATGACTCAGTACCTGTAAACAGATCAAAAGACAAACAAACAAGATCAAAGCATCATGATAAATTGATTATTTATATCAGTGATCAAGGAATATGATAATATCTAATTAAAATTAGTACATCAAATATAGGAAAGGGGACTGTCTTTGTATTAATTATGAAAGAGAAAAAATTATAACCAAGCCTTGATGTCAATGGATTCAATTTCCACAAGAACATCTACAATCCTCTATAGCTATGAAGACCTCTCCAAACATAACCTAGATATACTTTGCCTCTGATTCATACTTCAAACTAATAGCATAAGGGTTCTTGTTGAGCCGCAAAAATACCATATTTTATTCATCTTTTATATACCATTTGTCACTTTATTCCTATCTTATCCTTCCATAAAACCATTAATATTCGCCACTTTCATAATAAATATGGGCTTATAATTACTATTTTCCAAATCATTTATTTTTTAGTATTTTAAGTGAATTTGTGGTTAATTATTTAGAAAAATAATATATTTTCATTATACTTTAAAGTTGGATGAGTTTGGTGATGTTTACAGGTGTATTTGAAGACTTTAACAAGCTCAAAAGTGGCCACCTAGCCTCAGATTCGAATTTCATCTTCTAGATGTGAGCTAACTTCAAGGAGAAGATCATGGAGGTGTGGAGAGAATATCTCATCCAATATTTGTTGATAATTTACAGGAATGAGTTGTATATTTGTTGAGAATTTAAAGGGATGAGTTGTATATTTATTGAGGATTTTGAGGGACAAGTTGAGAGAATTGTGGATCTGTAATTATGATTAGTTATCTTGAATTTATGTATAAATAGGAGGGCTCTCTCCTCATTTTGGTTAGATATCTCTCTAGTGGTTTAGAAGTAGAGAATAGTTTAGAGTTAGTCATAGAATGGATTTCTGATTGTAATGGAGATTATTCTTTGATGCAAATCCTATATTTTTCCATGTTAATATAGATTTTCAGCACATCCTTTCTTATGAGTTGTTATGTTTTGCTTATGAATTGTTAGCATTGATTTTATGTGAACTCACCAGTTAATTTCTATTGCTTTATACCAGTTTATTTCATTCAATTTCAGTCTTTCTTTATCTAGTTAATTTATGCAATTTTATGTTTTTCTGCAATTAGATTTAATTCCATATAATTTCTTGTTTTCATAACTTAGATTCAATTTCAGTTATAGATTAAGTTCAACGACACTCTGCCCCTACATATATTTTGTATGTACCTCACAAGTTTACGGTCTCTCTCTGGGTTGACAATTAAATCGTTGGATATCTGTTATAATTTGTTTAATGTTTTTACCCAACATTTTGGTGCCATTTCTGGGGAGGTGCTAAAAGGGATCAGAGTTTAGATAGATAAATAGATTACTTTTACATTACATAACAAGAGGGAGGAGAAAATGGTAAGATGAAAGGACGACTTCACTATGGAATTTCTGGGATCTCCATGGTGTAACAACCAGACGCATCCACTATAATGGGGTGCCCCAAAGCCTTGTTGTTCCTTGATTTTTTTCTGCAAGTGTGTTTATTTTTATGCAAATTGTTTTGTTTTATTTTCTGCAAATGCGAGTTTGTTTTCTTTTACAGTTTGTAGTGTAAAGTTTTGATTGCTTTCATTTTTTGGGCGGCTTTATTTCATACTAACTTGTTTCTAACTTTGTATCTGTTCATTCTTTATTTTGTACAGATTTTTGTGCACATTTTCTTTTGTGTTTTTGCACTTGTTTTGTGTTATTGTTTTTTGTGCTTGTCGTTTACTCATTTTTTTCTAGTACTTGATTTGATTTCAGTCAAATGATTTTAGGATGAGCATAAGTCTATATCAACTCTCTCAACTCCTAGCAGAAGCAAGGATCTCCTCTTCTCAAGAAGAGGAGATCTTGATAGCAGCTAAAAGATTTACTACTCCTCCTCAAGTGAAAGAAGAATTGACATTCGAAGAATCATGCATATCAAATGAGGAGCACCTGTTCGAACTAGAGATTGAAAAGGAGGAGGAAGGAATCTCGGGTGATCAACATCCTGAAGAATATCCTTCAAACAAATGCCACATCAAACAATGTTTTCAAGTAAGTACTAGTTTGAATCAGTTTTGTTTTTGCTTTTATTTTATTAACTTACATTTTCTGCACTTAGTTTCGCATATTTTTATACATCTTAGATTTCATTTTGTAAAAATAGATCTCAATCTCTATTTAGCTCTGTTAGATAGATGGTTACATTGAAAATTTCATTTTATGTAAATAATCTTTAATTTTCAATTAGAGTATATAGGTTTAGTTTTTATTTTTTCAACTTTAAATTAACTTTGTTTTAATTTACTTTAATGTTTCTATTTTGTTAAAATTCTATTTTTGAATAGCCTTAAATTACTATTGTTTTTTAATTTGGTTAGGAATTAAAAAAAAAATTAATTTAACTTTTTTTATAAAACTTTTAGTATCTTTTTATTTTTTTCATTTTTCATTTAAATAATTTTTAATTCATCCTAGAAAAAATGCATTAAAAATTAGTTTTTTTAACAATTAAAATAAAATAAACAAATAAAACAAATATAAACAAATAAATAAATACATACACTAGTTTGTATTAAGAATTATTTTGATCTAAAATTACCTTTTAATCTATTCCTATTAATCTTCTTATAGGAATAGTGTAAAAAAAAATTGTATATTTATTTTAAATATTAGATTTAGTTTTTCTAAAAAATATTTTTTAAATAAATTGTAAAAAAATTAAGCTTATATACATTAAAACATTTTAATTTTAAACATTAAAATATCTAGATAAAATTTTCAACAAAACTTGCAAATTTTTAAAATAACAGATATAAAACCAAAAAAACGAAATAGCCCATCAAACTACCCATTCTTCAGCTTATCCCTGCAGTCCATCTTTCGATCTGTCTTTCATCCTATTCTTTCAGATCTGTATTGTTAAAAAAAAAACCAATAAATTAAAAATGAAATAAAATAAAATACATAAAAAAATATGATAATAATAATAAAAAAGAATGGGATACCTTAGTGCACCTTCATCATTTCACTCCAAAATTTGCATAGAATTGGCCATCATTCCGACAAACCTAAATATATGACACACTACGCCACTGCTCAACCAGATACCTAGGGGGCTTTATTTGCATGTGACAAAAAGCCTAGGACCAGATCTTCAGATCTTCTGTTAGGGGTGGCTGAATCCAGCAATCTCTATTTGGAGGTGGCAAGAACCCTAAAACCAGAACAACCATCATTTGTGTCAATGATGAATAGTATGACAAAGTAAGAGAGGTTCCATTGGGCGACCTTCACCAGAGTTCATCACACACTTAGTAATGTAATATGGATTGTTTTCAAATGAAATTATGAATTCCCCACCCTAAAACCAGAACACCCATCATTTGTGTCAATGATGAATAGTTTGACAAAGTAAGAGAGGTTCCATTGGGCGACCTTCACCAGAGTTCATCACACACTTAGTAATGTAATATGGATTGTTTTCAAATGAAATTATGAATTCCAAAATAAAATATCACAATCCAGTTTTCTTAACAGTAGTCAACTAATAGTCCAACAAATCATACCAAATCTTAAGCTTAGCAAGGAGAGAGGGATATCGTCCCCATAATTTTAATAGTAGCTAGCCGATCTTTAACCGAAGTCGTTTCATTGTCTGGTGGATGAACAAATTTTTGTTAATAAATCTCTTTTTACCAATCCGTGGTAATGTCACGCTCCTTGCAAAACTTACAAAATAATGGATGATTTCAAAACAATTCGGTATATTTGTGATTAAATCTTGCAGCGTGGCATACTGAGCACCTGGAGGTGGATTTGTTTATTGCAATTGTAGCAACTAACAAGTTTTGGAACTTAATGGTATCATACTTCTGGGGATTAGATTTTGGCGAAACTCAACAACCTGTAGAAAATCCTGTAATAGTTTAACGCTCTTATCTCGCAAAGGCGGATGTATGTTTTCCAAGGTTTAAGTGCTGGCAGTTTTGCATGTAATTCCTTCCACACAAATTGCGAATTCTCTTTAACGTGGCAGATTTGCGAAAAGATTCTGTCACCGGTGCATCTGTTACCTCTTTCTCAGCGATTAGGTGAAAAAAACTCATACTGATAATATATTTTGTGATTCACACATTTAACGGCCGCTCCCCAGCTCACTGGGTGAATTGAAATTGTAGCTGAATGGAATGGATGGACTGCACAACAACCTTGAAGAGTGGGTCGACTTCACATCTCTATCCTGATTTTCCTCGCTGAAAAAGAGAGACCCTGGAGCAACTTTAGGTTCTCCCCACACACGATGGAAACCAGAATGGAGGTGGGTAGAATTGAGGCGGATTTAGAGTAGAGGCAGATTGATCATTTTGAAAAATTATCAATTTAGAGTAGAGGCGGGTCTCCTTGACTGGTTCTCCCCACCAACTCTGAACTAACATTTTGGCACCAATTTCATAAATTTGATGTTTATTTGTATATTCAATAGACTCCACTAATCATCGATTTCATATATTGTAACAAGTTGGTAGGACATTCATAAGAGCATCTATCCTTTTAAACAATCCCTTTAACTTTATTTTATTGTCTTACTAGATTTTTCCTATTTTGCGTGTCCTTTCTGTGAATGTGTGAATGGAATTTCTTGGTTCTACATCTCTCTCATCAATGAGCAGCCGTGAATTATATGAAAAGCTAAATGGTCGGTTTTTGTATTCTTAGAATGTGGTTTATAATTCTGAACAAATTTTTGTTTGAAATATAGTATTTTATACATTAAATTTGGATTGAGTACTCTTGATTGTGCAAGGAGTAACTGCACTTGTTTTGCTTGCATTTCATTTCTTCCTTTGCCAAGGCATCCTACGATCCAACAATGAGGAATCGTTTATATTTTATTTTTCCTCGCCTTCCATAAACAAAGCAAAGCACGCTGACGAACCAGACGAGAGACCATAATGAAACCTCTCCATAAGAACCAGACGAACCAGATGAGAGATCATAATGAAACCTCTCCATTTGATATCAAAGCACGCTCACAACTAGAGTACAGGAAAATTTTAGTAATAAAAAAAGGAATTTTGAGTCTCCGAGACGCGGAGGCTTACTGTGACGCTCTAAAAGTCAATTCTACAAAAATAAAATGCTGAATGATAGGATTTTTTTTAATGATCAGTTCCATCATCAAATGTGCCTGCCTCGATCGTAGTGGCTTCAATGGTATCCCTCCATATCGTATCCACTTATTCTTACCTTTCAAGGTATAGGCGTTTTCATGGCCTTGCTGCGTGTCTGATAGGTTGTGCTTAAACAATCACTTACTTTGGCTGCTTAATAGACAATAGCTGATTGAAGGTATTAATGCGTTGAACGAATATTGTGATGTGAGGCATTAATGCGTTGAACTTGCAATGAAATCATTAATGCTTTCATAATATCTCCACATAAACTTATGAAATGGAATCCATGTGATCGCCATCTCCACACTTTATACTAGGTAATGGTTGCAGGGTATATAATGGTTTATGTGAAGATATTCAAATAAATTTTAGGCTACGGTCACATTAGACTCCCAAAAGCTTAAACATATAACTTATATGCCACCATATTTTTTGCTTTGAGTAATTTAAACAAACATATAACTTATATGCCACCATATTTTTTTCTTTGAGTAATTTAAACAACTAGGAAGTATTTGAAGTTGTAAAGCTACTATGGTTTTAGTAAATGTTGTGATTTATTTTATAAATATTATTTTAATATAACCTTTAAAAATATATATTTAATTATTAATTCATGTTATTATAATTAAAAAAAGATAAATATCTAAAATTTAGAAGAAATGTAAATGATGTTTTTTTATTAAATGAGAACTTGGTATAAAAAGGTATGAAACCTTGTATATCTACTAAACATTTTGTACACGATGCAAGTATTATGTTTTTGTATTTAAAATCACCAAAGCCATGAAGCATTAAATAAAATAACATGACTTATATTTTTGTAGGTAACCAACGCTCATGACTTAGGGGTATCTCAAAGTGATAATTTATAAAACACTTCATTTTGAGTAACTTGACTTGTTTTGACTTGAGATAATTGAAGGGGTGTTGTAGGTACTACAATGCATTTTGTATAAAGTATGGCGGCATTATGATAACACACAAATTTTAAATAAAGGGTTTCTAAACATCATTTCACAAGGGAAAACTTTAATATCTTTATCGTTAATATTAAGGGAAAACTTTATCTTCCATTTCTTAGTAGTTATCATAATAGATTTCTCTTAGATCCAATCCAATGAACATGATTATAATAGATCATGAATTTGTACACCAAGCTTATTTACTAAATATTTATAAATCATATTACATAAATTCGTTGTCAAACAAAGTATTTACGTGAAGTTTGATTTGGAATGATCGATTTGTATCTCCATTTTCCCTTGTTTATTGCATGTAGTGTAGGTCATGGCTTCATCCCCATTCATAGATGCTTCAGAATACAATTTACTTTGTCTTGTTAACTGCACCTTCTCTTTACCTAGACTTATGCTACATTTGATGTAGCTCTAGATGAAGTTTCCAACACTTCTCATCCATGTATCCATCCATCTCACAATGTTTAAATCGTAGTCCCATTATCCCATACTCCATATATATATATATATATATATATATATATATATATAAACTTATTAAAATTAAAAATAAAAAATAAATTTTAATACTTCCCTATCCCACTTTTATTTTAAGGGATTAGTACAATTTGTTTTATTTTTAATATTTATAGATTAGCATAATTTTAAACTTTTAGATAATTAATATGTATATATATAATAATAATTAAACTACACAAAACGATTAAAAATAAAAATTTTAGGTTAAACATAAAATAATATTATAAAGTTAGTATGCATCATTGAAATAGAAGGCTTAGCTGTTGTCGCAGCCAAGCCTTCTTCTTAATTTTTAATTTTGCACAGTGGGACCTGACACATCTCAGTTGGGGGGGAGGTGTATTCGCATGGTCATTGAAACTACTAAAACTCATCATAAAAAAATCACTTGTTTACATACTCCTCTATTCAGATCATTAAGATAGCCTGCTTTCAGAGGGGTCGACCCTCTCTCCCTATTGCGCAATCATTACATAAAGATGTATATTCATATCTATATACATAAACTTATAAGATTGAAATAAACACATAAAATTTTGTTTTTATAAATAAATCAAAATTAGATATATATATATATATACAAAAACACTTCAAAAATAATAAAATGGCTATGATATTATTACAAAATAAAAATAAAATAAAATTAAAAATTAAAAACATATAAATAAATAAAAACATTAGGTAATAAATAAAATTATAAAATTAAATTTTAAATGAACTTGGAATCTTCTCAAATTTTTATGATTATTGTGCTAACTTGTTTTTACAAGTCACTAAGAAACATGTTTCGACAAGAAGGGTTGCTACTTTCAGGTATAAGAGCATTTTTATTCATTTTAATTTTTGATTAAGAACATAATTTCATGTATTTTCAATGATCTAACAAGTTTGTTGCAGGAAAATGCTAACCTTTTGCAGATTTAAAGATAAACGAATGGTGTGCAAAATTGATTTCTAGAATCGCAGAAACTTTTTCAGAAAAATGCTCCATTGAAAACTTGAAGAAGCTAAGTTTCCACTATGTATGTCATGACATTTTTCTGCCATAAAGAATCCTTTAAGAAACTGATTATGCCATGTCATTCTGCTATCCATGTCAGAGTCTACATTTTCACTCCCTTATACATCATGGCTTCCCGCATGTCTATGTTTCTGATTCGCACACATTTTCCTCATTTTCAGTTTATCTTTTACCTCCTGAATAAAACCATTCAGCTTCCTTTCCATGACTACATTTTCTTTGTTATCCCTGCCATAAAAACTATTTGACCACGAGATATTTCATCTATAGTCCTACCACTCATTATGTACAACTCATGTTGACTGATGTGGGATTCCTTAAGGCCCACCTTTTAACAAGTCTTGCCCCATCGACCTCAGCACCTTATCTGGGATAGAGACTAGAGTTCATTTTTAGTACCTTGAGACTTGCATGCCTTAATGGCAAGTTCTCTTGCTGATAATCACAGGAATACATCAATGCCCCTTGATCCTTAGATCTTGCAAGTGGCTCGACATCAACTCCTTTATCCGCACTTTGCATGATGTACTGAGGCACCTTGGCACTCATTGGCATCAATGGTGAGATTGCCTCGCATTGGTTAACGACATTCATCAATGGTCAGTAATCCAATGACTTCTTTCCATGTTCGACATCGACACATTTATTCGCATGGTAAGAATTGCACCATCGAGTTTTGTAGCAGGTGAAGACTATATGTTTTTCATGACCGTCATCAGCAGTTTTACAGCAGCATACTTCCAGCCATATGAGACTACCACAGTTCTACTTTCATCTCTCATCTTCTACTTCATCCAACCAGGAAACAGCTCAGTTCCTTCACTTCACATTCTTTGATTCAGTAGCAACATCAGCCACATTCCTATTGCATAGTTCATCAAATTTTTGGGTAAGTGGAGGTATGTTGTTTTCTAATCTTTAATCATGTAATTCCTTAAATGCTAGAAAATTAATGAATTTGGAAAATTCCCTCACTACATTCCCTTTCTCCTCTTCATAAACCTAATACATCTTAAGTTCCCGGGGGGACTATTAATTACCATTTTATATATTCATCATCTCATTTACCCTTAATCAACATGTCTTGCCCAAACTATGCTATACATATAAGGACTTCTAATATGCATTGATGGTTTATCATTTCTCATGTATAAATCTTATGTATTGTAGCAAAAAATTACAAGTAAAACGAGCAAATGTTGTTAACACAAGAACCAACATTTTTTATATTTATGGTTGTCACACAAGAACCAACCATGAGAAAAATTGCTGCCACTCATGCATTTCAAAATCCTGGAATGATTTACTGTTACATACCATCATCATGTAAAGCCCAACTATAAAGCCAAATTTTTTAAATAGAATCAATGCATAGTTGCATGAGGACATGCAAACAGTCAAGTTGGGGGGTATGTTGAGCTGCAAAAAGACCACATTTTATTCATCTTTTATATACCATTTGTCACTTTATTCCTATCTTATCCTTCCATAAAACCATTAATATTCACCACTTTCATAATAAATATGGGTTTATAATTACTATTTTTCAAATCATTTATTTTTTAGTATTTTGAGTGAATTTGTGGTTAATTATTGAGAAAAATAACATATTTTCATTATACTTTAAAGTTGGATGAGTTTGGTGATGTTTACAGGTGTATTTGAATACTTTAACAAGCTCAAAAGTGGCCACCTAGCCTCAGATTCGAATTTCATCTTCTAAATGTGAACTAACTTTAAGGAGAAGATCATGGAGGTGTGGAGAGAATATCTCATCCAATATTTGTTGAGAATTAAAGTGATGAGTTGTATATTTGTTGAGAATGTAAAGGGATGATTTGTATATTTGTTGAGGATTTTGAGGGACAAGTTGAGAGAATTGTGGATCTGCAATTATGATCAGTTATCTTGAATTTATGTATAAATAGGAGGGCTCTCTCCTCATTTTGTTTAGAGATCTCTCTAGTGGTTTGGAAGTAGAGAATAGTTTAGAGTTAGTCATAGAATGGATTTCTGATTGTAATGGAGATTATGCTTTGATGCAAATCCTGTACGTTTCCATGTTAATATAGATTTTCAGCACATCCTTTCTTATGAGTTGTTATGTTTTGCTTATGAATTGTTAGCATTGATTTTATGTGAGCTCACGAGTTAATTTCGATTTCTTTATACTAGTTTATTTCATTGAATTTTAGTCTTTCTTTATTAAGTTTATTTATGTAATTTTATGTTTTTATGTAATTAGATTTATTTCCATATAATTTCCTGTTTTCATAACTTAGATTCAATTTCAGTTATAGATTAAGTTCAGTGACACTTTGTTCTTGCATATATTTTGTATGTACCTCACAAGTTTACACTCTCTCTTTGGGTTGACAATTAAATCGTTGGATATCTCTTATAATTTGTTTAATGTTTTTACCCAATAGTTTTTTTTCCTGGCCTCCCTTACTCTCATCATGAAGGCTTCATTTATAGGCCTAGGACTTATGAGAGGACTTGGAAAATGGATAGAATGTGATTCCTATAGGTGAGGGAAGTGAATGCCACCTCTCCCAAGCATGTAAGAAGTGAATCCATGGAGGATTCTGCATGGAAGCTTCTAGAACCTTCTTTTTCCCCATTTTTTGACCCAGCGATGCTCCAGGTAGAAACGACAAAAGCGTCGACCTAGGGTTTTCCCAAAGGAAGAGGGAAACGATGCTTTTTGGTCCAGGGTGAGAAGCATCGTCGGCGCTTTGTGCAAAGGGAAGAAATGTGCCGACCCTTCAGTATGTGGAAAAAAGATTGCCAAGATGACTCAAGTCAGGCTTCCTGGGAGTAGGCCTGGAAATTCATTTTTCCTGTGCTTGTCAATAAATTTTTAATGACGGTTTCAATTTTTTAGTGCCTATCATTTGACTGTTCAACCAATTTTCCCGAGTTCCAATTTACTTTTAATATTATATATAAATGTGAATAAAATATATTTTTTATAATATATATAAATATGAGTAAAATATTTATATAGAAATTTACTAATTAAGTAAATTATAAAATTTTAAAGTAGAAAATTTTAGAGATTCTCCTTAGAAAAATTTGAAGGCTCAATGGAAATTAAGAGCAGCCTAGGAGATGACCCAGTGCAATGGCCAATGATTGTTAGCTAAGTTTTAGTAGTTAATATAGGTATTAAAAATTTTGACGGGTTATCTAAATTTATAAACATTGAATTGACGTTTTAACTATTTTTTTACCTGTCAATGTTGACGTCTTTTTCAAAAACTTACATGTCAAATACGTGTAAAAATGAAAAAAACATTTTGTGGAACGTCAAATTCCAGGCCTGCCTGGGAGGTTAAAAGGCAATGTAGAATTTCCATGAAGGATGATAGGCAATGTGGAATTTTCAGGTGCACCAATTATTTCAAAGCTATCCTTGATAATGTTTCTGCTGTAACTATGCATATGGAATTGGAACAATTATCTGCAAGATTCATTATGAATAATTACAATACATTTCTCTATTTCTTTTAAATTTTCTCCCTACTGGGATAGAATAGATTAGAATAGAATAAATTAGATTATAATAATTTTGCTTAGATTTAGACTTATAGAAGTGATTGAGGAGTAAGAATGATACGATGGGAGGTAAGAACCTATGCATCATTTCTGAGGTTCTTTTTCATCAGTTGCCTGCATTTATCTTAGGCATCACCATCTCATTCATTTACATAAAATTACATAAACGATGGATCAGGCTATAACCAGTAAAGAATAAAACAACTTTAGACCTACGGTAGTCGGGTTGTTAATCGGGCAAGTTCCCCATACCAAATGGTGGACGATCTAGTTGGGATCGATTACCAGGGAGAATCCCTATTATCAATAGATGGGAACTTTCTAGGCATTAACACCCCCATCCATAGGAACACTTTCCTCTACAACACATGTGATTACTGGCATTTATGTATGTTGGATTACTAGACTAGAGATAAATGGTTAGGTGCACACAGGCATGGATGCATGAGATTTTCTTCAAAGGTTGATAATGGATTTGGTATTTGTGGTCTTACTCCTATAAATGATAAAAAATATTTGAAAATGAACACTTAACGATGTTTTTGAGGAGTGATGATGTCCGTGAGTGAGGGACCCACTTGAAAGTGTTTGGTAAGGGTAGGTTGACTAGGATATAGAGTTGTTACTTTATGACTCAGCATGGAAACCACCCTATTTTCCTAAAGTGGAAACACTCAGTGTGTTCAGTGGTATATAAAAAATGCCTTGAGAAAGCATCCCATGTAGTTTTTTGGATAACCTTCCATCGGGCCAAAAATACTCTTTTGCACTTTGTGGAAGTGTGATTCACCTCAGTCATTGATCTTTTGATCTAGATTTTTTATTAGCTCACTGATAAATTTGATTAATCCCCTCTTACTTTCCTGGCATGCTGCTAATATCAGCCATATATATTCATTCTAATCTAATGATGGTTCACTTGTTCCTTTAACTTCTAGTCTTTTATCCTTTAGTCACCCATCCAGATTTATCTTGTTCAGTGCTCACTTCATTAGAGGAAATTTCAACTCAAAATGGGCCTCCTAAAATGAATTAGTAAAATAATAAAATAATATTTATTAATTTTGGAGGAAGAAAAGAAAAAAACTACTTTTTTGTTTGTATTTTTGAGATATCTCCCTGTGTTTTTACTCAAATTTCGATCGGGAGAGCTCGTTGGATGCGGAATTAAATTCCGCATCCAATGAGTAACATCATCATTCCGTTTTTTCAGGTATTTCTTGTTTTTGGGTTAGCGGGGTCCGTCAAAAGTATGCCGAGTGGGTACTCGTTGGATGCGGAATTTAATTCCGCATCCAACGAGCTCTCCCGATCGAAATTTGAGTAAAAACACAGTCATCATTCCGTTTTTTCAGGTATTTCTTGTTTTTGGGGTAGCGGGGTCCATCAAAAGTATGTCGAGTGGGTACTCGTTGGGTGCGGAATTTAATTCCGCATCCAACGAGCTCTCCCGATCGAAATTTGAGTAAAAACACAGGGAGATATGTAAAAAATACAAACAAAAAAGTAGTTTTTTTTTATGATACCTATCCCCAAATTTATATTAAAAAAGTGTTTAAGACCTATACGGTATTTCCAATTTAAAGAAATTTCATTGGCTAACACATGATGACATGGAATTTGAATAAAAGTTAAAAGGCCCATTTTGAGTTGAAATTTCCTCTAATGTATATTCCTTCTATAGTAGCTCTTGAGGGCTGAAGATTATTTATTCTAGCAACCTTTTCCTCTCTTTGTTTGGGGTATCTAGATTGTGTAGAAAATACAATTACTAACAGTGACAATGATGAATATGATGATGACAATGATGGTGACAATTATGAGGGTGATGACGAGGATGGAAAGGATGATGATGATGATGACAATTATGTGATTATATTATGGTGATGATGATGGTGATGGTGATGATAATGACAGTGATGATGATGATGATGACGATGAGAATGATAATTATGACGAGGATGCTGAAAATGGCTATGACAAAAACAAAAATGATGACCATGATCATGATGAGGATGACGATATTGTTGTTGCTGCTGTTGCTAATGATGATGATGGTGTTAATGGGGAAAATGGTGGGGATGATGATGATGATGACAAGGATGATTATGGGGATGATGATGTGGTGATGGTGATGATGATGACTATAAAGATGATGACATGTATGATTTTTATGATGGTTTCTATAAATCCTAAATTCTTAATCCCTTATCCTTTAAATACCTTAAACCCCAAGACACTAACCCCTAAAAATAATACTAACCCCTAAATATAATATATTCCATAAAATATAATACTATCCCTATAAAATTATAACATGTATTATATAATTTTGTAATATATATTATATAACATGGAGAACTTGCAAAAACCCATATTATATATTATACTCTACAATATTGATTGAATACCATTTTGATTGAGCATGCACCCACATTCAATAAATACCACCTTTGGTCAACCCTGTGTCCACATCTTGAGACTAAATATGAGATAGCTACCTAGCATACAAAAACATGGAACACATGCCTAGCTAATCCATTGAGACTAGTTGAGTTAGACAAGAAGGGGATAAATTGAACTAGAGGATATACTGACAACCCTAGGGAGACATATTGACCCCATAATGTCCAAAAAATCAGTAACTGCCTAATTTTTTTCTTTAAAAATTAATATCTATTATACCGTTGTTTTGATTGGGAACAATGTCTATTAAACCTAGGGGTTTGCTTCGTAGAATTGGATGAAGAAAATCCATTATAAAAATATCATATTTTTTCATATGGAAGAGGGGTTAAACTCATGAAAGTATTTAATTTGAGGTTTGATGAATATTGTAAGAACTATGCACATCTCCTCATAATCTTAAATAAATTTCAATGGTCATAATAGGCTACCATTTGATTTGTTATGTTAGTTGAGAAGTGTAGGATGGGTTGGGTTAAAAATTAATCCCATTAGCCATATTTTCCATTTGTTCTATAATAGTCCAACTTGGGTGAGAAATAAACTATATATTTGTATGGTTGAGTGGTGAAGCTTTCCTTTGTAACTTGTTTGGTGGATACATTTATGATAAAATATAAGTGCTTGTTTTTTTTTATGTCTTATTATGTGTTCAAATTTTTTTATGTATGGTTTATTTCTATGTTCATATTTTTGTTAATAAGAGATGTGATTTTTTTATTGTAGTGAATTATGTAAGGGGAAGAGTGGCTAGTGAAAATGTTTGTTGGGAAACCCCTATGGACTTCTGGGTAGAAAAAAACAGGAGAAGGGATTAATATTCTAAGAAGAGGGGTGGTGTCTAAAGACACCATTTACAACACTTAAACATAATGCATTATGATAAGGACATCACAATGAATTATCTCATATAATATTTCCTTCATAAGTCAATATTAATACAACTCATAGGGTCATTCATTTATAGTCTTCTGATATAACAAACTTCATTGAAGTGAGGATGATATGGTCCATAAATAAGGGTCATTGATTCTAACTATTTCTAGGATATTTGCAATGTTGTTATAACCTAAAATGACACATCTATTCCCGTGACAACTTTCACATGTTTTCGTCGCATGATGACACTTCATGAAAAGTCACTCTTAGTCACTGAAAAAACCTTGATTGGAGGAGACATATATAAAGTTTTGTAACTATGCTTAACCTCTTCTCTAAACCATTGGAAAGGTATCGGAATAATAAAAAAATTTCCAGAATATTCCAACCCATTGAAATTCTTGGAAATACCCTAAAAATGACTATTTTGACCCACTCATGAGTTTTCCTAGTAAAACCTACGCGTTTACCCTGTTTACTCACCCCTTTTTTGTGAAGTAAACCCACAAGTTTGTTCTGTAATAGTAATATATATATATATATATATGGAAAAATATCAAAGCTAAGGTGTTTTGGCTGGTTTTGGAACTTGTCTCGCACTTGTAACTAATCGTTATTCGGCCCTAACTCTTTAGAAAACGTATATAAGAGTGGGAGAGGGGTCCATAAAAGGGGAATTGGAACATTGCATTTTTATGTTGGAGAAATTAGGACTCTCATTCCCCCTACGTTTTCCTTGGATTCCATCTTCTTGTGTTGTAGGGCTTGGAGGTTGAGATTCTTGGAGAAGAGAAGCAGGGTACCCAAATCAAGGTTTCACGAGGTGTGTAGCATGAGGAGAAGGTAAACTTTGTACTTCTTCCAATTACAATAAATATTTGATGTTCTTCCCTTTCCAAATCATTTTCTGATTGAGGTTGAATATCTATTTATGATTACATGATTCTTATCATATTAGGGTTTCATTTTTTATTAAATATAATCTCCTCTCATGTAGTCAAATTGGTTTGAGGAAGGTTGAACTTGTTATGCAAGTCTCTTGGATTGAGAAGAAAGAGGAGGGATAAAGGAATGCTTGGATCAACCTTTATTAAATAAGGTATGAACCTCTATTCCCTTTAAAACCTTTCTTATGTTTACTTACAGAACATTGTACATCAGTCTTTACAGCCTATTATGTTGGTGGCATCTTAACCCCTAACCATAGGAACACTTTCCCTAACAACAAAAATGATGACTCCACTTGGGATGCCTTGTCTATTTTGGGGTTTCATTGCATTCATTCCATTGTATTTAAGGTTTTAGGTCCTTACAAGTTAAGAGTAACTTTTAACTCTGCTTAGACACCTTCTCTGCCTTTCTAGGGAAGTTTCTAACCCTTTTTAGGCATTCCAACACCCACTCGTAGTTGTCATACTACACAATAGCAAGTTATGAAGGTGATAACACCTTTCCTTAAGCAAAATTGCAAGTTCTAGGTTGAAATATGTGACATTTCCTAACGAAACGCATGATTTTCCATGTTGTAGTGTTTTTTCACCCATTTGGGGCCTGTTAGGGGTGGTTTATTGCTGGTTGAGGGTTCTTGTTGTGTCCCATGTCTGTGTATGACTAGTATGAAGTGGTGTATCCCTTTGAATGTAATATTAACTTGGTTGATGATATCTTTCTGAAGCATTAGGGTTTTTTTTCTTCTCTTTCCCCCCACCTCCTTGCTTGGCATGACTTTTTGGTACATGGTTTTGGTCAGCTATGTTAACAGTATTTTTTTGAACTCATGAGCTTTCTGATCTTTTTTTCCTTATTTTCTTGTTGGGTAAATTCTCCATGACAAAGTAGTTGGATTGTCCCCTTATGCAAGCCTCCCTTCCAAGTAGGGTTTAGTATGACTTTAGGGAAGTCTAGGGTCTGTTTGGTGGCTATATAGTAGGATTCCTTTTGATGCGTTTATATAATCTTCTTGCATTGGTTTGCATGTTTTTTTTCTTTCTTGTTTCTAAAGAAAAGTAAAAAGTAAAAAGTATTTTCTTTGTATGCATGTAGGATAGGGTTTAGTCTTAGGTGCATTGCGTGTCTTTGTTTCTTGAAAATACAAAAATAAGTCTTTCTTTTGTGGCCATTAAGTTTCAGTTTTGAAAGAAAAGAGAAGTAGAATTTTGCATTTGCATTTTGATTTCTCTTTTTGTTAGTCATATTTTTTATGCTTTCAAGTCAAAATACCATTAGTTTCACCTCCTCTACCTTTGAGTAATCAATAACCCTTAAAAATAACATTTAATAGCTAAAGTTTATTACTAACAATTTCTTTCTTGGGACGACACACACTAGTCTAGGATAGTGTTTTGGTTTAGGGACATCTTTAAATTCCCAAAAATTTAAACTCAAACCTAGTGACTTTTCATTCAAGAAATTTAATATCATAAAGAAAGACATCAGAAATATGCTCTAACACAATATTCAAGCATGAGGTCATGCGATACCGAGCTGTGGAGATACCCCTCCTATACTCGATAGAGAATACACCAGAGATGTTGCACATTTGTGGACTTAATCAGTACCTCCTTCTGGCCCCATGTGGTGCTTGGTATTGTTTGAGTTTCAGGATTAGATACCCTTCCCATGTGCATCGGTTGGACTGACGACTGTTCTGTTGGACTTTATTTGTGATTTTGGTAACCTTAGTATCTATACTTATAGGATTGCAAACAAGTTATGGTAGAAGGCTATGTTTACTCACACAGGATTCACTTGCTGACCAATATCCTAACATGTTAGTTCATATTGTGGGTCTTAAATTTCTTAAAAATCAGGGCAATATATTGCAGGTATTTTGGGGGATGAGGGGTTTAGGGTTAGGGGGGTTTATAAGGATTAGAGTATAAAAAGGGGTGGTGGGGAGCTTTTAGGTATTGGGAGTGGGTTTCAACAAAATGATTTTGGACCAATATATACAGAAATTAAGGGTATTCATTAATATTCCATGATTGCATGTGCTATGTGAGAGGTTCATTGTGTGAAACCCCCATGTTTTTACTATACCTAGGGAAGGCTCGAGAGGAAATCCCTTACATACAATTTGGTAAATTGGTTTGGTGATTCAAGCGCTTGGACCCAAGGTAGTGTATTGTGGACCCCAAGTAGTTGTTATTCACCCTTCACCGGTCAGTTCTAGGCCCTCATCATCCCATATTTTCCTTTGGAAGGTACCTTTGTTTGTCTGGTCTGGATACCTAGTGGTGTGCTCTTTGTGCTATTGGTTACCAATTGACCTCAATTTTTAATTCCTTGTTAAGGAAGAAACTATACCTAATACCCCTATGGACACTAACCAGGAAACCCCCTTTCCAAGGTATTCTTGTGCTTTTCCTTTCACCAGGAATGTTGGTGTTCCTTTGATGGCCAATTTGAATTTGCCTGGATTCACCCTTGGGCTACCGATTTGGTTTTTTTCCACTCTAAATGTCCTGAATTCTCTCAATGCTTCTTAAGTAAGCACCTTATATCAAGGGCATCAAAATAATGTCTCCCATTTTCCTGTAGCAACCTCTCCTCCTCCTTCCACCTCATGTGGTGAAAGTTCTAATACTAGTAACTTGCAGTCTAAAAGGAACAAAAGAAGGAAGAATAGGAAGAATACATGAAATAAAGGGGGCACACATCCAACCTCTTCAAGTCATTTTGGACCCAGTATCTTATCCTCTGTAGTTCATGTTAGGGGCACCCAATAAACCGCTACAAGTCAAGTTGGCCCTAACCACCCAGCCTCTGGAAGTCATGCCAGGGGCACACATCCAACCTTTGCAGGTCATGTTGGATTCAAACACCCAGCCTCTGGAAGTCATGCCGGTGGAAAACATCCAAAATCTATAGGTCATGTTGGACTCAACCACCCAACCTATGGAATTCATGATTGGGGAACACACTCAACCTCTCCAAGTCAAGTTGACCTTCACCACTCAGCCTCTGGAAGTCATGCTGGGGGAAAACAACCTGCCTTTGTAAGTCATGTTGGAACCAACCACCTAGCCTCTAGAATTCATGCTAGGGGAAAACAACTAGCCTATGCAAGTCATGTCAGACCAAACCACCCAGCCTCTATAGGTCATGATGGGGGAAAACAATCAGCCAATGCAAGCCATGTTGACACCGTTGAGAAAAAAAACCATTTGAAACTCAAGCCTAAGTTCTCTTGTAGGATTTATGAAGGAGACCACCTTACTCATCAATTCCCTACTATTGTATAAGTACAAAGAGTTTGGTTCCAAGGAAATCTAGTTCCTAAACAACCTGAAGTTTCTCAACAACCTATTCAACCTTCAGTTGATAAAGTGGTTGAACCAATGTCATATTTGGTCAATCCCACTCTTCCTTCGGAGAGTGACCTTTACCAAGTGATTGAACCAACGAAATATTTGATCAATCCCACTCTTGCTACAGAGAGTGACCTTCATTAAGTGGTTGAATCGATGCCATCTTTGATCAATACCACTCTTCCTTTGGAGAGTGAATCGTATGCTAGTCATATTTTCTTCACTACCAGTTCAGAACCTTTGGGACAAGGGGGCACTAACCTAGCTTTAGATGAACCCCCAATAATCCCTCAGATTGGTTCCTTTAATTGGCATGGCCTAACTAAGACATGCCTTCCTTCCGATGCACCTTTTTAAATAAAGGTCCAAATTGGACACTATATAATTTCCCATTATATTGTTGATGAAGGAGCCTTTGTTATTGTTTTATCCACACGTTCTTGAAGAGGCATGAGATCTCCCAGCCTTATGTCGACTAATGGTTAGTTATTGGATTTTGATAGAACTAGTCAAGATTTGCGAATTCTTACTCAAACGTCTGTTACTTTGGGTTGGAAGACCGTCGTAGTTGATTTTATGGTGATAGAGGACCCATTGGACTTCAATATTCTCCTTGGGAATGATTATGTTTATTCTATGCAAGATATGGTTTCAATGCTCTTTCGTGTGATGTACTTTCCTTATAACAAAAACATTGTTACTATCGATCAGCTGGAATTTCTTGATCCCTCTCTTGACCCAACTAGAGACCAAGTCTTTCCTTTATTGATTCCCATTGTTTCGGTAGAAATTTCCCCGCCATGGGTGAGTTATGTGGCCTCATATCCCTCATGTCTAATTACTACGAAGAAGAAGTCTCTGTTTTCATGCTTACATTCTTGGGACTCGATCCCAATAGTTGACCAGGTGAGCTATCCTATGTAGACTTTTGATCATGCTCTCCACCCTGTTGATCCATTCAAATGTTTAGACATGTGTCATATCTAGAATGGTTTCCTTCCTTCGAATGAAGTCCTCCTAGAGTCTTTGATACAATGTAACCTTCTTATGGACGTTGAATCATTTACAGTTAAATCCAACCCTGAGTTCATTATTGAGCATGATCCGTATGATGATCGATCTTCTTATGATTACATTGTTGTTAGGACCAGGATAGAAGGGAATAATTCATATGGAATTCTTCCTAAGTAAGGGAAAAAGAGTACAAGGAAGAAAAATAAGGAGCTGCGACATAGCAAAAACATCAAGGAAAAAGGGGAAGGATGTTGCGATAAAGGAAGGAAGAAAAGGAGAAAGGAAAAGAGAAGGCATGGGACGAGAAAGCTGCGCCAGTTTTTTAAGCTACAACAGAAGTACATAAAATGAGATATGATGACATGGTAGAATATTCATGAGAGCAGGCGTGTAAACAAGGTAACAACCAAAAAGAGACATTGAGGCATGATACAGGCAAGCAACATCCCTTAGCGATCGTGGGTAATAGCTTGGCTGGAGCTGGAAGAAACCACATGCTTAAAGCCAATTTTGTAAGTCATGTCAATATCACCTCTTTGGTCATATTTTTCTAGAATAGGAAAGACGTCCTGTAGGATGAAGATAGTAAGTCAGCTGAGATATCAACTGTAGCTGAGTTTGTTAGAATCTGCATCAATGATTGAGTATGTAACAAGCATGTGTGGGAATATATTGATTCTAAAGTAATTCTATAAGAGGGGAAACCCAATATGTACATGGGTTAGTCAATCAATTAGTATCCTATTAGCTAGTTATTGTTAAGATGCTTTTGCATGGATTAGATTATACAACAGTTTTGAGTAGGTAACTCTGGATCGTTGAGTGCATCAGAGTAATTAGATCTGCAGCTGAGTGTGCAGACTCATAGAGAAGGTCAATTCAATCCAGGTTGTGTGTGGATCGCTGAGTACGAGTAGCATAGAGTGATAAAGATAGAAAATAACAGAGAGCACAAGAGGGAAAAGAAGTCTGTAGAGATAGAAGAGAAGATATTAACAGATTCTGTAGCTTTATGTACAGACGAAAGGTGCATATATTTTCTCATGCCGATGCCAAATGAAGAGCACCTTGTGTTTTTTTCCCATATGGGTTTCCACTTTACATGTTGTGTATATGTGTGAATGTTGAGTAGCTTAGACCAATGCCTATTTACTGAGTTAATTTTTTATTGGTTAATGTGCTTTTAAGAGATAACTGTATGAATGTTGTAGTTCAAGTAATGAATATATTTGCGATGATTGTTCACTGTGAATTTGCGAAGGTTGCATAACTAAGGGTGAGTAATACTTCAGTATTAATAGTAAAGTGAAAACCACCATCCCACATTCTCAATCTTTGTTGGAAACCTTGGCACATGGTCAAGTACTTAAACACCCTCCCACACCAACTCCGAAAACATGGTTTTGGAAGTTACCCATAAGAAATGAGATATCTCAAGTGAGACAACATTTGTGTTGTAGGTGCTACCGGTTGGGATCTACTCTGTTGAGCCAATATATTGGGATTTATTGTGCTAACCAAATAAAGAGGGCTGAACCTAGGTCGTAGGGGGGAAAATGACAACAAATGGTTCTGTTTTCAAGAATTTAAAGTGTGTGTTGAGGGACATGTTTTGGCATCCTACGAAGTCGAAGATCCAATGTTGGGTGGACACAAAAGATCTAGAGTTTGCGCAGAAAGAAAGTGAAGGATCGTGGTGGATGCCAATAGAGTGGTTAGACTTGTACATATATTTGGACATCCATGATATTTTCTTTGTCGAGTTCCCTACTCTATTGTATGAATGTTTTTCCAAGTTGACAACCATAAGAATCATTTTCAAGGAGAGGAACCGACAGACTAGACTCCGTTCTTGGTTAAGCGGCTGAAAAGAACCAACAAATCTATTTCAAGGGCTGTGGAATTCTGGATAGATAGTACCATAGAGGTATATATCACTAAGTTCGACGTTGACATGATGATGTCATATAGGGAGGCTGAAATAGTTTTTTTTCAAGGACCACGTAGCAGATATCTTTCATCTTGGAAGACATGAATCAAAATGCTCATATGTCAAAAGGGAATTCTGTGAATGATATATTGAAAAGCAAAGGGTGGCTATGTCTCAGTAGAACCCTGAAGTGAGATGTTCCTAGGAGTAGGTGAAATTGAACTAGAATCTATCTTTTTGAGAATCAGAAGGAGATTCAGATAAGGGAAAAGATGAAAAACTATGTTCAGACGAGGTAGTTGTAGTACAGACAAAGAAGAATAAGGCTATGAGTTGACATCATACCTAGACTAAGGTTCATGCAATGAGGAATAAGAGTACCATCCAATATCAGAGGCAGACAAAGAATCCGAGGAGTCGACTGAAGCTTCAGAACTAGAACATGTACTCAACTCACCGACGATACCAGAGGTAAGGACACGAGAACCATATCCAATTAGTTTTATAAATACAAGTAGTACTAACACTGTAAATAGTGGACAAGGAAGTCTTACTAGTCCACATTTTGTTCCTACTGTACCAATAGTTAATACTATACTGGCCTGTCCAACGGATGGAATTGACATTAAGCTCCCAATATTCAATGGGAATGGGATAGAAGACCCAGAAAAACATTGGATCCTATGTGACATCATCTGGACTATATGACAGATCTAGGACAAGAACATCAATAAAGCACAGATGATTACGACTCTGTGAGGTCATGCGCTAGACTGGTATATGAAATTTTCCATAGTACCAGTAGGAGTGGTCCCAAAGACGCTTAATGAGATTCAAATTGGGTTGATTGATGAATTTAAGAAACTGAAGTCTAAATCATAATGCATCATTGATATCAAGGAGATCAAGCAACTACCAACAGAGTCTGTTTGGGATTTTGACCAAAGATTCAAGACATTAATGGAAAAGGTCAGTTTTCAAATGTTAGATGTACAACACAAGGAATGGTTCATTGTCTCCTTGTTTCCACACATTTGAACTTCGTTGATGCAACAAAAAATGGTGTCACAGGCAGAGGCTCTAGAGATAGCTATGAAGCTAGAATCATCTCCAATTAGAGACACTGGCTTGGGCATGATGCAAATTCAGTCACAGCTGGGAAATATTATAGTGCAACTATAGGACATCAAAATAGGTAAATAAGTTCAGGAAGAACTGTGGTGTACCAAGTGCAGAGTAGATGGGAACCATAAGGATAATTTTGCGGTGCTCATGAATTATGTCACAGCAGGAACGTCGAACCCATTAAACACCCAAGGGATGCCTTGGTGCATAGTATGCCAGACTAGAGGTCACAAGTCTGAGGAATGTCTATACATATAGAATATTGTAAGTGCACCTGCTATCCTGTATTGTAAGTTCTATATATCGGTAGGGAATGATGAAAAGGAATGCAGATACTTCAAGCTTCTCCAAGAGAAGATGATAGATACCTACCTAATGAAGAATGAGGAACAAATGCAAGTTGAATGAGTGCAACCTCAATATCATCCTGCGTAGTTTCAACAACAATATCCTCAACTAAAGTACCAACCAAACTAGTATCCTCAACAAGAACAATACCATCCTCAAAGTGGGGGGGTGGAAACTTTAGAGGTCACGGACAACAAATAGGAAGAGGAAATGGTCGAGGAAGAGGCCAAGTTGTATATTATAATTATCGGCAGCTAGGACATTTTTTCCAAGATTGTCAAATTGTTGCAAAAGCTTGTACATATTGTAAATCATTTTACCACACTGTAGAACAGTGTCTGCAACTCATTGTGAAATGACAGGCTATAACTGTCCTTAACCCTAACTCAGTGCAGAATCTAAATCCAAACCAAAATATGAATATTCAAATTGTTTCTGCCAAAGCAAGACACCCCAACATTGTTGTAGTTACAAGAGGAGGTGTTGCCAAAGGAGCAGACCAAAATATTGTTAGATTTTTATCATTTAATCAATATGATCTAGGATCTTATTTGAGAGAATAACATGCATAACAATAATCATAAGACAAAAGAGACACACAGAGTTTTTCTTGGGGAAATCATAAAGGAGAAAACTCCACAACTTCCTCAGAGATAGAATGATCCCCAATAGTAAAAGTAAAACCCAAAGACACAAAGATGATATATGACAGCTTTTCTCTCTCTCACTTGTGCGATATCCTATTCTCTCACTCATGTGCTACAATTGAGTGAGTGTGTGTTCCAAATAGAGATCCTCACTCTTTATTTATACTAGCTTTCCACTTGACAATTACTTACCAGGGCTGACCTCACTAGGAGATCTAATAACCCTAGTACCCATTAACTGTGGGGGCTATTTTCATGAATTAAAATGGAGGGTTAACCTCTATGACTTTACATGAATTTATTATATTAATTATTCTCCTGATAGCAACATAGGGGTACAATGAAATATAATATAATATATATAAGTGAATACATTCCAAAGTTACAAATACATCAACACTCCCTGTTAACTAGGAAGGTATTCTCTTGACACAATTCATCAGCACAAGTCTTAATCACTGGATCATCATCAAACTGGATCATCACTACTCCAACTATCTTGAGAAAATGGTGCTATCTCTCAATTCTACTTGTCATGGGAAATTCTATAGACCCATCCCTTTTTCATACTAGATGTATGTCTCAACACTTATATCCGACCATGGGAGGCCCAACCTGCCACCATTTCAAAAATTCCTAGCGCTTACATCTGACCATGGGAGGCCCATCACATACATCTAACCATGGGAGGCCCATCCTGCCACCATGTTAGAAAGGCCCATCACTTACATCTGACCATGGGAAGCCCAACCTTCCACCATGTCAAAAAGGCTCAGCACTTACATCTGACCATGGGAGGCTTAGCCTACCATCATGTCAGAAAGTTTCAACACTTATATCTAACCATGGGAGGCCCAACCTGCCACCATGTCAAAAAGGATCAGCACTTATATCTTACCATGGGAGACCCAGCCTACCACCATGTTAGAAAGGATCAACACTTACATCTAACCATGGGAGGCCCATCATGCCACCATGTCAGAAAGGCTCAGCACTTATATCTGACCATGGGAGGCCCAACCTACCACCATGTCAGAAAGGATATACACTTACATCTAACCATGGGAGGCCCAGCCTACAACCATGTCGAAAAGGCTCTACACTTACATATGACCATGGGAGGAACACATCCCACAACCATGTCAGAAAGGTTCACCGACTCATCACTTCCCATTGGAAGGAACCTCGATCTGGAGAACACCAAGCTTCTCCCTGAAGTACTAAAACTTCACTCTAGCTAATGGCTTGGTCAACACATTAGCTATCTGCTCATCTGTTGTAACATGCTAGAGGTTCACTAGTCCTCTCTGCACCATATCCATGATATAGTGATATTTGATCTCGATATGCTTCGACTTTTCATGGAATAATGGGTTCTCTTACAACTTCACACAACTCTCGTTGTCACAATATATAAAAGTAGCATCCAACTAGAGATCAAACAAATCATATATTATCTTCCTCATCCATAGTGCCTCACAACTAGCCAAACAAGCTGCGACATACTTTTCTTTAGCTATACTTAGTGCCACGCAGGAATTCTTGCTGCTAAACCAAGAGATCACACCTAATCCCATATTGAAGCAGTAACCCGAAGTGCTCTTCCTATAAATGGAATTTCCTTCCCAATCCAAATCCACATAACCCTCCAGGTTAATATTCTGATTCACCTCATACTTGAGCCCATAATAAACTGTACCCTTCAGGTACCTCAGAATATGCTTTGCAGTAATCAGGTGAACATGTCTCGAATCCGTCAGGAACTACCTCAATGTGTTCACAACAAAAAAATATCTGGTCTCGTATTCGTCAGGTACGTCAAGGACCTAATCATCTAATGATACATTGTAGCATCAACCGACTCTGATGAAGAATCACTCAATATATTCAGGTTCAATTCCATAGGTTTGGTCATGGCCTTGTAGTCCATCATCCTAAACCTTTTCAGGATCTCTACTGCATACTTCCCTTATCCCAGGGAGATTCCATATGCATTCTGCCACACCTCCATGCCTAGAATGTAGTGCATCATACCTAGGTATTGCATCTCAAACTCGGCAGCAAGCTTCCTCTTCATGTCAACAATCAACCCATCCTCTCATGTCACAAATAGGTCATCCACTTATAGTAGGAGTATCACTGGATTCCCTTCGTCAACCTTATAGTAAAGTTTGGAATCCGCTTTACTCTTGGTAAATCCCAAGCCATTCAAGAAGCTCTCAATTCTACCATACCATGTCCTAGGTGCCTATTCCAAACCATACATTTCCTTTTTCAATATGCACACATGAGTCTCCTTGTCATGTGTCTCAAAACTGAGTGGCTTCTCCACATGCAATTCCTCTTCTACTACACCATTCAAGAACGCTGTCTTGAAATCCATCTAGTGTATCTTCCATTTCATCATTGTAGCCAAATAAAGTACTGATCTTATGGATGTGTATCTGGCTACAAGTGCAAAATTTTCTTCATAATATATCCCTTCCTTATAGGAGAAGCCACATGCCACAAATATTTATTTATATTTCTCTATGCTACCATCTACAACATGTTTGATCTTGTAGATCCATTTGGAAGTTACAACAAACTTCCCTTTTGGTCTTGGGACCACATCTCAAACATGATTCTTCATGATTGGCTAGTACTCCTCGATCATAGCATCCTTCCATCCTTTTTTTTTGTCGCTTCTTCATAGTTGGAAGGTTCTTTATCAATGATATCACACAATAGGGCTACATAACTGGAGTAGGACCTAGTTATCTTCCTTTATCTGTGCACTTCTTCTGGAGCCCCATTTCCTTTTGCACCTTGGATAGCCTCTCGTAGCCATGTAGGTTTCCTTTTGTAAGGATTCTTCTCCTGGGGTGGATCTACAGGTTCTTGGGGTTCTTCTATTTCTCGATCTTCTTCTGGAGTTGCATCCTTCATAGTTGTATATCGAATCCTGGGTGCTTCTGTTTATTCAGGGTCTTCAACATGTCTCTTTCTAGATTTGTTGTAAGCTGAGTCTTCATCAAATGTTACATCCCTAATGATGTCGATCTTCTTGAATCCTGGGAAATATATTCTATGAGCCTTCACACTTTCACTATATCCCACAAATATACCCTTCTTTCCTAAAGGATCTAACTTCATCCTCTCTTTTTTTGGAATGTGTATGTACACTAGACAGCCAAATATTATGAGATGACTGAATTCTGGTTTCTTGGAGGAGAATACTTCTTTAGGTGTCTTTTTCTCAATGTTATATTTTTATCATTCAAGCTAGCATTATGATCTTAGGATCTTTAACTAAGAGAATAACATGCACAGCAATAAAACACAAGAGATAAGAGACAAATAATTTTCCTCGGGGAAACCATAAAGGAGAAAACCCTGCAACTTCCTCAGAGATAGAATCAACACCAAAAGTAAAACCCAAAAACATAAAGATTATCTCCTAATAGCAGTAGTCTCTCTCTTGTCCCAACAACTTCTCTCTCACTCATGCACCCTAATGAGTGAGTGTGTGTCTGATAAATAGAGAGGCTCACTCTCTATTTATATTCTTTCATTCACTTAATGTCCTCTCCAACATGTCAGCCTCACTTAACAATTACTTACTAGATCCAACATCTCTAGGAGAGTCTAATAACCCTAGTGCCCCACAACTTGTGGGGACTTTTCCCCTCCGACCAACAAGGAGGGTTATCCTTAACACAACGGTGGGGACTATTGCCCCAAATTACAATAACTCACCTAGGGTCAACTTCTCTAAGATAGTCTAATAACCCTAAGGCCCCACAACTATGGGGACTTTAAGCCTTAATCAATACGAGGGTTACCCACAATGACTTGACATGACTTGTTCACATTATAGAAACTCCTGATCGGAACATTGGGGCATGACATGACTCAATTACTTTATAAACACTTCCTGGGAATAAACATCGGGGTACAATACATAAGATATACACGTGAATACATTCTGAAGTTACAATTACATCAACACTCCCTCTTAACTAGGAAGGTATTCTCTTGACACAATTTATCAGCACAAGTTTTCTTCTTTGTATAATTTGGATCATCATCAAGTTCTCATCATCTTCAAGTTATTTTCATCTTCAGGTCATATTCATCTTCAAGTCATCTGGATCTATATCTGGATCATCACTCGATCTAGATCATTACTCAATCTGGATCATCACTAGGTCAACATCACTGGTGCTATCTCATGATTCTTCTTGTCACAGGAAGTTATACAGAGCCAACTCTTTTTCATGCTGGGTGTAGGCCTAGCCTCCATGTAGGTATTCTTCAGCACTTATATTTGACCCTAAGTCAGAATGGCCTGTCCAACACTTACATCTGACCTTGAATCGTCAGAAAGGCACACCCAGCACTCACATCCACTACTACATTTCGACCAAAAATCCGACGGCCGTATTGTCGAATTTTCGACACTTCCCTGTCGCATGTACGACACTATGATTTTTTTTAAGCGTCGATGGAGTTTCGTCGGTTATCCGACATCTTTCCCATCTGTCGGTTAAGCGACAGATCAGTTTACCGTCGGTTAAATTTAAATCATCGGTTATCCGACATATAATTCATATTAAACTAGCTCACTAAACGTCGGTTAAGCGACGGTAATGAAGTTTTTTTTTTTAAATGGCCTGCAGGACGTCACATAAGCGACGGATAAGACGTCAGTTAAGCGACGGTAATGAAGTTTTTTTTTTTAAATGGCCTGCAGGACATCGCATAAGCGACGGATAAGACGTCGGTTAAGCGACAGTTTTGAAGTTTTTTTTTTTAAAATCGTCTGCCAACCATCGCTTAAGCGACGGCTAGATGTGTTTTTAAAAAAAAAATACAATAGTAATATCATTCTTCACCATTGAATTCATTGCTGCACACATCATTCTTCATCATTGAATTCATGGGCATTTCACTCAACAAACTCCACACAAATTGGCTTCAAATCACAGAGTGTTTAGATCACGTCAAAGTCATTTTTCAAATCCTTTTCAAATCGGTGACTCGGCTTCTTTCTTGGCTTCAAATTATTTTAGATTTTCCACAACTCTTCACACAGTTCAATCTTTTTCCTAGCATCCAATCTACGCATCTATGGTCTCTATGCAGCTCAGTAGAGGGAGTTCACTTGCAACAGCAATTCCATGTCTTCACATATTAGGATTTCCGTGAATATGTAGTGTTCACGCCAATCTTCAAACGATATATTCCCACATGAAAATCTTATAAATGGTTGTAGGATCTTGTCCATTCTTAATGTCATATGGGGCACACAATTTATTTTATCAGTGATGAGAAGGAAGTGGGAAATGCATTGTGGTTATCAGTAGTGACTTTGGATGGCTTGATATCGAGCAAATCCCAGTCCTAGTCAATAATTAGATCTTCCACTATTTATTTCATTGGATTATATACCTTAATGTCCTTCCAAATCTAGTTCAAAGTGGTTTAAAATATGGAAATGAAAAATTAGGTGGCTTCATTCTACACTACTTACCCCAATGCTTGGACTAAGTAAAAGGATGGAAATGAAAAATTGGGTCTCTTGTGTGGAACTCTTCATTCTACTTTACTTACCCCAGTGTGGTTAGACTAAGTAGGTCCTCATTGATAAAACAACTCCGAATTGCAATTGTGTTAACAAACTTTATTTCATAATAAATATATATATAGTTGTTGTCACAGGACCTGTGAGGTGAAGCTTTAGTTGGAAAGGAGTTGTGACAACTTGAATAGATTAGACTAAGTTATATCTGATAATCCTGTCAACTTTAAAGGATTTAGTCTAGGTGATTTGGTGAAAGTCATTGATCTCTCAAAGGAGGCTTAGGTTCCAATAAGTGGAGAAGTATATCATGTTAATGTAGTATGGGTTTATAAGTTTATAAAAAAATTAAAAATAAAACTAATTATAAATACCTCAAAAGATATTAACAATGAATGCCCTCTTTATCTTTTAATTTGTAGTATCTATTATGTTAATGTAATATGGAGTTTATAATTCTATATGAAAAAACAAAAAACTACTTATAAATACCCAAAAAAATTTAACAATAAATAGTTGTCTTGAGCAGACCTGTAGCAGCGTTTGGAAACAACAGTGATCCAACTTGAGGAAGCCATCAACTATTAGAGGATTTTCACTTGATATCTATCATATTCAAGCTGCTGTCCAGCTTCTAGGAAGGTTTCAGACTTAGCTTATAGGAGTTTTGTGCAAATAGACGCATTTTGAGTTGAAAACTTGAATCTAATGGACAGCACTTGGCCCTAAATGACCTGCCCCTGTTGTTTCCCTATTTCAGCCGTGAAGGGTTTCCCTCTCTTTTAGTTGCAGATTGAAGGAGGGGCCACCCCTTTTTTTAATCTTTTCCACTGATTTCTGATCAGCAATCAGCCTTATTTGGGAACGTCATGTTTTGGAGGTAATTTCAGAGGGTTTAAGGCAGTGTTCAACATCTAAGTGTTGCTATGTGACTCGAAACTAGATGGGAAGATCACTTGTATGAGCATACAAAATTGAAAAACCACCATCTAATGAGGATGAGTTGAAAAAACTCAGTGCCGTGAGAGAACAGTTGTTCAACATCAAGATTGAAATGAAGATGTTGAAGAAGGTCACTGCATTGTTTGGCCAGTGAAGTCAGAAGAATCCAATCTCATAGGTGTTAGTGCAGAACTTGGGATTAAATACCAACAAGCATCCAGAACATCGTCCATTGCAATGGCTCTACCAGACAATGTGAGATCAAATTTGGCATATAAGTTCATTTCATTGATGAAATGGATTGTGATGTAGTCCCATTAGATGTCTGCGACATAACCTTTGACATCACTTATTTGTGGAGGTCTGATCTATTGTAGGAGACTCAAAATCATCTGTATGCAGACATGGTAACCAAATGCAATGAATCTGAGACAGAGAGCTCTGTAACCATTAATGGCCTTCAATAAAACCGAGTATTTGTTTGGAAGTGGAATTTGTACATCCCAAGAGGGTTTTCTCCACATAAATGATAAACCCTTGCGTTAATGTGTGCATTCTATATTTTGTGAGTTCATTATCATTTCATTGATAGCAGAATCTTGAATGTAGGCATTGTTCCTTCTGTCACCGTAATCTCAAATTTCAGTGTTACTGTATGCATGTTAGAAGCTCTGTTCTTAGTTTCTATTTCCCTGGTATACCTACTGAATACATTGTTGCCAGTCATTGAAGACACAAAAATGTTGCACAGATTAAGCCTATTCAGTAATGCAGTGGTTAAAAACTTACAGTTTTTCATCACTAAAATGCAATCTCTGTAATTTCAGATAAAAAAGGTAAAAGGAAGCTACCATATTACAAGGATCGAATTAACAAGACATGTTTCAAACATTCACCTCTCATGGGCCATGTAACCTGCGGAAGCAATCTTTCAGACTAAGAGGAATTCACCCTGAAAGGATGATTACGGACAAGGGTGAAAGCACCATTTATAAATTTCAAAACCAAAAAACCCAATCCCATATGGTGAAAAGTAGCTAGAATTATAGAATCCCATGTCGTGTGATCAGGGAACCTAGAAATCCTTTAGATATAATATACTGTTCTACATAATTCCGTTGTAGAAAAGTAGCTACTGTCGTTGGCAAGAAAGAACACAAAAGTATAAGCACTTTATCCATCATGCTTCAAGTGGTCCTATAATACTTACCTTAAACATCTCCTTCTGGTCTTCATTCACTAGCATATGAACAAGCCGTGCCACCAAATTCTGTTCTTCCTTAAAATCTTCCTCATCAAGCTATTTCAAAGGCAAAAAAAAATATCATTAAAGCATATCTTTACTTACCATAAATCCTTATGCAAGTAAACATCAAGTTGGAAATTGGGAGAAAATAAGCAAACAGTGATCAACATCAGAGATCAAACTTCAAGTCAACCTATCAAATAATTATCTACAGCCGTCACTATACCATAATATTAGCAGAATGTCATTACATTGAGTACAGTTTGCAAGCGGTCCCTAGTGCAATTATTTTTGGCAATGATCAAAGTAAGAAAACAGTGAACACCTCTCCCCGACATTAATGAAGAGCATATGTTAATAAAAGAATCTAATGAACCAAAAATGTAAATAAGAAAGACTAAAAGATTCACCTCATCCACAGACGGTGCTCCAGTTAAATATCCAAGAAGTTTGTGCAAGTCTTCCATCCCTATTTCATTTGGTAGTTCTTCTCATGGTTTTTCATTCTTCAAATGCATTTGAAAAAATCAAAATGGCAGAGAATATTTATCACCTCTTTCATAATGAATCCTATTGCATATCGTGTATCATTCTCTTTTGTTCTCTCGTTGGTATTGCTCTAATTTATTATAATTAGATTCCAAACATTCAATTTTACCTTAAATAAGTTGTTATCACTTGATTTGTAAATGTATTGGATTTTCAAATCATAGGTCCCGCATATACAAAGTTTAGGTGTTGAAATTACAACAAAGAGACAAGTATACTGCAAGCAAAATGAACAAGGAGGAACTTTTCAGCTTCCCACAGGAACAGGCTATTTAGAGTCATGGGTATATCATGTGGTACAAAGTGTTATAAATGTGAATGAGGGAGTCACAGAAGAGCATGGAATGGCTGATCTCTTTCAACAACTGATTGACGTTAGTGGGGTTCATAACTGGGGTATTGTAGAACACAAATTTCTTCAAGATCTGGGTTTAAATTGGTCTGATCTCTATTCTGTTGTTTGTCGCATTTTGGAAGTGTGGCAGAATAGGGAAGGTTCCCAAGTGCATGAGATTATACTTGAAAGATATTGTTTTGTACTTGGCTAGATCACTCTATCAGATATTGATGTTAAGGAAGCTGGTGTTTTGCCATGGAGTCCTGAATTGGGTAGAGACAAGTTGCTTGAAATTGAATACTTCATAAGTTTTAGTAGAATTCTGTGCCATAATGTTCATTTTGGCCATACAGGGGAGATATCACAACTGGCAAATATCATTCTAGATATACTCTCTCAGCTTCAAACATTATACAAAGAGCATAGTGTGAAGGAAAGGGGTTGGTTATTCTTAAGGCATAGTGCATGGTTGTCTTTAATTTTATCATTGCTCCAGGCAGGTCAATGGAAAGTGTCTCTGAGAAAGATCCCAGTTTCAAGAGAGGACACATTTTGGATAGAGCATACATCTAAAGATACTTCATTACTCACACTTTGTGAGCAGTTAGTTTTTTGTGTATTGAAGGATGGGCAATCAAGCGTTTTGCTGAAAATATTGACATCCCTTTTGAGCATGCATGTCGGGGCACTGCGAAAAGCTGTGATTTTTGTTCTTGATGGAAAAGAATGCGAAGATGATGCACTGTTTTCACTAAATTTGCTGCTTCAAGCAGGTTATGACAAGTCAAAGCAGGAAGAGCTGTTGGGGAAGCTAGGAGCTAGCTTTAAGATTATAGAGTCTGTACTTGGAAATCTGACAAAGTTTAGAGGAATTGTGAGCAAAGAAAACACAGGGAACCTGAACAAACTTTTTCTGAGCTCCTCGTTGCATGGTTTCCCATCACATGTTCATCCAAGGAGTGCAGCTGTGGTCTCTTCTACCCTCTCTGTTGAGGGATTTTTGTATACAATTGAGCAATTTTTCAGAGCAAGAGATGCATTAGGGGGAATTGAGGTTGATGCAGAAGTTTTCAATAGTTTGCTTGAGGTCATAATGACCATAAAGTTTGACAGTCTATTTGAGGGTATACATGATAAATGTAGAATCCTGTTCAATAATTGAATTCCCTCTATAGAAGAGAGATGTATGTATAGTGATCTATTTTTTCTGAAGAACATGGAAATCCTTGTAAAATAAATGAACTCAAGCAAGGAGGTTAAATTATCTATTAAAGAGCATCTACTTACAAGTGCAACTGATATGGTGGAATGCCTGAGAACGGATCCTAGTAAAGTCATTTTGCTTAAGTTTTATTTGGGGAACACTGAGGACTCATTGATGTTGAACCAATCCAACAAGTTTCGGGAATTTCTTGGAGGCAATGGTAACTTTTTGCCTTTAATTGATGCTTTGGATGGATGCCATAATGAGTCAGTGAATATGAAGGTGCTACAGCTGTCTTTTAATTGTTTCACAGGTGATCCGAGTTATATTAACTTGAAACACACCTTGCAAGAAAATTTCTTATTGATGGATTCATCTTCTTTGGCTTCATGGCTGGAAAAAATGCTGCTAGGATATACTGCCCAATCAGCTATAGGTAATTTTCCAAGAGGAGTCTCTAATTCAGTAAGAGATTCAGCTATTGCTTTCATCAATGCTCTGGTGTCACCTTCATCTGATTCAAAATCAAGAGAACTTTGTGATCACATTCTTGATGCATTGCTTGTGGGTCTAGAGAAGGCATTCCTGTGGGTCTATTTCATTTGGAAGTTCTTCTCATGGCTTTTCATTCTTCAAATGCATTTGAAAAAATCAAAATGGCAGAGAATATTTTTTCTACCCTCAGCAATGTAAGTTGTCCTCCAGTGGAACTTAACAGCACACAATTGGTTTGCTGGTATTTGCTAATTACACAAGGAGGAACTTTTCAGCTTCCCACAGGAACAGGCTATTTAGAATCATGGGTATATCATGTGGTACAAAGTGTTATAAATGTGAATGAGGGAGTCACAGAAGAGCATGGAATGGCTGATATCTTTCAGCAACTGATTGACATTAGTGGGGTTCAAAACTGGGGTATTGTAGAACACAAAGTTCTTCAAGATCCGGGTTTAAATTGGTATGATCTCTATTCTGTTGTTTGTCACATTTTGGAAGTGTGGCAGAATAGGGAAGCTTCCCAAGTGCATGAATATTGAATGGTTTGGAACAGTGTCTTCAGTGGAGAGGCCTATCAAATGGTATAGGCAATCCTACTTTATTGAGAAAAAGTATTAACATCATCAAATATGTCCATCACAAATTCCTGTGTACTAAGACCCTTTAAGAACTTGTTCTAGGAGGATATTGCTGAAATAATTGTACATTCCAAACCTGTATAGCACTATGAAGGTTATAATAAAAATTGCTAGAAATAACAGCTAGTTTAAATGAAGAGAACTACACTAGATGAGCAATAATCATTTAAGGAAATTACTGTGCTTTAAACAGTTAATTCTATGTGATCTTCCCACTAATGGTATGTTACAACCTAAAGAAATTATATTGCAAGCGATATCCCATTAACATACTTTGTCAAGCAAAAATGAGATAAGCTACTCTATTTTGTCAGCAGAATGACAATATATTCTCTCAATGTGAAAGATGAATGTTCCTAAATTCAACTTTCAATAAGAAAAATCTATGCATCCACTCATTTGTAAAGATATGAAGAACTACCTCTAAGCCATTTAATTTCAAATCTCATTTCTAGTGGAATTGATATATTATGGTATGAGTTCTGGTATTGGAATAAAGGTCCACTCAAACGGAAGTTAAACTAATTGTTTAGTGGTGACCTCATCCTATGTGGCAAGTGGATACACAGAATACACGAGGGTTGATGGTGCCATAATAGGTTCATTAAATTTACTTTGGTTATACTAGCTTGGGATTTAATCATTTAGACCAATGTTACCAGACACTGTTTGCAAAAAATCTCAACAAGGCAGAAGACTCAAGAGTTTGACTCAGCTCAGGAAACACTTGAAAAATACTAAAAATAAAAATGATTCATTTGCCACAGCTTCTGGGAATATATAGGCATTTGGCAAGTGAACTCGGGTTGACTGAGTTTGACCCAAGTCTAACACAATCAACACAAATTTGACTCACCTTGAATCAGTTTTGCTTATTTTTCTTGGGAGCAAGTCAAACATGTAAGTCTGGTATGCCAACTTCAACCCTTAACCCAAGCAAATTAGGTATCGGCTGTAGGTAATTTGCCAACAAGAGTCTCTAATTCAGTAAGAGATTCAGCTATTGCTTTCATCAATGCTCAGGTGTCACCTTCATCTGATTCAAAATCAAGAGATCTTTGTGATCACATTCTTGATGCATTGCTTGTGGGTCTAGAGAAGGCATTCCTGTGGGTCTATTTCATTTGGAAGTTCTTCTCATGGCTTTTCATTCTTCAAATGCATTTGAAAAAATCAAAATGGCAGAGAATATTTTTTCTACCCTCAGCAATGTAAGTTATCCTCCAGTGGAACTTAACAGCACACAATTGGTTTGCTGGTCTTTGCTAATTACACAAGGAGGAACTTTTCAGCTTCCCACAGGAACATGCTATTTAGAATCATGGGTATATCATGTGGTACAAAGTGTTATAAATGTGAATGAGGGAGTCACAGAAGAGCATGGAATGGCTGATCTCTTTCAGCAACTGTTTGACATTAGTGGGGTTCATAACTGGGGTATTGTAGAACACAAAGTTCTTCAAGATCTAAGTTTAAATTGGTCTGATCTCTATTCTGTTGTTTGTCGCATTTTGGAAGTGTGGCAGAATAGGGAAGCTTCCCAAGTGCATGAATATTGAACAGGAACAATCTATTTAGAATCATGGGTATATCATGTGGTACAAAGTGTTATAAATGTGAATGAGGGAGTCACAGAAGAGCATGGAATGGCTGATCTCTTTCAGCAACTGATTGACGTTAGTGGGGTTCATAACTGGGGTATTGTAGAACACAAAGTTCTTCAAGATCTGGGTTTAAATTGGTCTGATCTCTATTTTGTTGTTTGTCGCATTTTGGAAGTGTGGCAGAATAGGGAAGCTTCCCAAGTGCATGAATATTGAATGGTTTGGAACAGTGGCTTCAATGGAGAGGCCTATCAAATGGTATAGGCAATCCTACTTTATTGAGAAAAAGTATTAACATCGTCAAATATGTCCATCACAAAATCCTGTGTACTAAGACCCTTTAAGAACTTGTTCTAGGAGGAGATTGCTGAACTAATTGTACATTCCAAACCTGTATAGCACTATGAAGGTTATAACAAAAATTGCTAGAAATAACAGCTAGTTTAAATGAAGAGAACTACACTAGATGAGCAATAATCATTTAAGGAAATTATTGTGCTTTAAACAGTTAATTCTATATGATATGCCCACTAATGGTATGTTACAACCTAAAGAAAGTATATTGCAAGTGATATCCCATTAACATACTTTGTCAAGCAAAAATGAGATAAGCTACTCTATTTTGTCAGCAGAATGACAATATATTCTCTCAATGTGAAAGATGAATGTTCCTAAATTCAACTTTCAATAAGCAAAATCTATGCATCCACTCATTTGTAAAGATATGAAGAACTACCTCTAAGCCATTTAATTTCAAATCTCATTTCCAGTGGAATTGACCTATTCTGGTATGAGTTCTGGTATTGGAATAAAGGTCCACTCAAACGGAAGTTAAACTAATTGTTTAGTGGTGACCTCATCCTATGTGGCAAGTGGATACACATAATACATGAGGGTTGATGGTGCCATAATAGGTTCATTAAATTTACTTTGGTTATACTAGCTTGGGATTTAATCATTTAGACCAATGTTACCAGAAACTGTTTGCAAAAAATATCAACAAGGCAGAAGACTCAAGAGTTTGACTTAGCTCAGGAAACACTTGACAAATACTAAAAATAAAAATGATTCATTTGCCATAGCTTCTGGGAATATATAGGCATTTGGCAAGTGAACTCGGGTTGACTGAGTTTGACCCAAGTCTAACACAGTCAACACAAATTTGACTCACCTTGAATCAGTTTTGCTTATTTTGCTTGGGAGCAAGTCAAACATGTAAGTCTGGTATGCCAACTTCAACCCTTAACTCAAGCAAATTAGGTATCATATACTGTATAGTTAGGTTACATCATATATGACCAGATATCTAATTTTATACCATTAAGGAGCATCTTGAAAAGCCTTTCTAGAAAGCAAGGCAGTTAAAAAGTTCTCAGCATATTAAAGGAAGTATGGGACCTCATTGTACTAGTCACCTTTGTGACTAAGTCTTAAGCAACTAAACATAATATTTATAAAATACTAGAAACAGATATCTAGTTTGCCTTGAATAAGAATTCACATGAAAATATGAAAAGAGTCTAATTATTTTTGAAGATGCAATAGATTGCCACCAAACTCTACCTCAACAATGATCTAAGGAACCAATCACCAACAATGGATCATCAGGCACCACATAATAGCAGTGTGTGAGATTTGACAATGACTTCCAACTCTTCAATATTCTTGTCAAGTCCCTTTTGAAACAAGTCATCAGGGCTAACCTAGCCCATAGCTTGCAATGACTCACTGAACCTTAGCAAAAACCAAAATATAAAATCCACAAGGGTTAGCTCAATCAAGCAATGCATCCAACCAAGGCATGTTTCCAACGGGGACGCTATTGTGGCTGGCATTTGAGCTTCCCTCCATCCCGATAGTCCAGGTAAGTGGGGGGGAATCTAATAATGTTTTCCTTGGAAAAATGAATGAACTATATAAATAACATATTGTGGCTTCCATAAAATCATTGACTATGATCATTGCCTATAGACAACAATTAGATGACTGAAGATAGCAATTGTAGGAAATGTGTGGCCTCACATACAAAAAGCCAAAGTTAAATGTGCAAATCAAGCATCTTAGACTTACTACAATGCAAAGAAAGATCACCTGATCAATATGACCATACTAATGAAAACATAAATTGTGTATCAAATTTATGCAAAATATTTGACAATCATATCCCATGACTATCTACAGCCAAAATAGAAGTTAAAACTTAACTTAAAGAAGAATCTTCTTTGTTCATCATCACATCGTAGTAGATACAAAAATATATAAAACAAGATAGATTTATGCAGAATATACATGTAGATCACCTTTTCTTTTTCTCTGTTGTTGTTTTTGTTTGTCTCACAGTGGATCTTCCTCTTACTGTAGAATTCCTCCCTAAATGAGTCTGCCTCATCCATAATTTGATGCAACCTCTCCTTCTCACTTCTCTCCTTTTCTTCAAGTCGGATTGCATTTTGACTGCATGCCAAAAAATATCCACAAAAACGAGAGTATAGATTCAGAAGCAAATTTGTTTCAATTCAACATGTTACTAAAAACAGACTATGATAAAGAGAACCTATGATAAAGAGAACAGACTATGGAAATATCAAGTTGCAATATTTGCACGGAGTAGAGGGTCCATTGAGCACAGGTTATCAGCATTCTATGTAGATCTCAGAATCCAGGTATATCAATTTAGGGATTAATTTAGGCTGAGTGCTTCGTTTACAGTCAACTGTTCTCTATTTAATCCCGCTGGGACCCAGAAACACTTTTACAAAATTAGGTGTGGAAAATGGGAAAACTTTCCACATAGAGAGTGAGAGGGCAATTCAGGGGAAGAAAATTTCAGATTTTAAACTATATTATGAACACAGTCTTTTCAGATTTTCCATACCAGTGTAAATCCATGCTAAATAAGATTTCTTCTACATAAAGAGCTTGTTTTTTATATTCAAAATCAAAATTATTTAAGCAAACATAGATTACTCACCGATTTGAGGCATTCTATTAGCCTCAGTGTGACCTATGTAAACCGTCCTCCACCTCTACAAACCCTCCTCAACCCCTCCTCTGCCGCCCTCTCCTCTATGAGCTTTGTCCCCTGCGGCCCTATCCTCTTCGGCCCTCACCTATTGTTCACGAGATGAAGAATGACCTATTGACCGCTGTGTTGAGTTGTGTATTTTTTTCCCTTGTCCATGGCGTTGCTGTGTTTAAGCCAAATAAACATTTTTTAATGCAACCATATCAAACCCAATAGATAACAATGAGGGTTGAGCCAAAGATAGTAATGGGGCTTCTCTTCCTTCCACAAATCGACTTGGTGAACCCATATAAAGGTATACATTGTTGTTGTCTCAGTATACAAGAAAAAAGAAGATGGATTGGTCACCCAAGCATGCAAAGATAACGCGGATGGTTGTGGTTCTAGGTAGATGCCCACAGATTATTGATAGAGAATACAGATGGGTATGGAGACAGGGTTGCATGAATGATAGGAGAAACCCTCGACATGCCTCTTTTCCACAACAAAAATCCCAAATCAATTTTCTATTTCTGGTTTAAAACATAAACTCAACAAGTTTCCACTACGATTCAATGATGGGTCGCTGTCTAACTGGAATTCTTCGAGAACAAAATATCTGTTTATTTAATAAGCACATCCTAATGAGTGTTTATCCTGCCCTAACCAAGGTTTGGTTCTAAATCATATCCCGATATAGCATATATAAAAATCAAAATCTAAAACTAAAGCAAGGTTAAGGTATGGTCCCTCGTCTGAAGGCACCCAACTTTCTACACTGTTTGAGTCCGGGGGATGAACTAAAGCTTGCTTCAGGATGTAACCATTGACTGGACTGAATGTTTTCTGAACACGAACGTTAAGCGAGAAATCATTTGTATCATATCTATCCATCTATAAAAAGGGGTTTTTTTTATAAAGAAAAGCATTGGGTCGATCCAAAAACCTTTGAAAACACATATTTTCTAAATAAACGAAGTGTGTTTGTAATCCCAAACATGCCGTCACTTAACCAACACCATATTTTGGTGGATTGCAAACTTTAGTCCAGATTTATCCCTTTCATTTCTCAATTTGACAAAGGAGCCGTCGCTTAACCGATGGTTATGAGAATAACCGTTGGTTAAGAGACGATTATGAGAATATCTGTTGCTTAAGCGACGCCTGTGGCCACATTTACAAAAAAAAATGTATCCTTGTGATTTTTGGCAAGTTTAAAAAGAGAAATCCATGCGGCGTCGGATTTTGGATCGAAATGTAGTAGTGATCTAACCATGAGAGGAACTTAATCCCCTCACCATGTTAGAATGGCCCAGCCCTTACATCTGACCATGGAAGGAACTTCATCCTCTCACCATGTCAGAATGGCACATCCCTTACATCTGACCTTGACTCGTCAAAATGGCCCAGCCCTTACATCTGACCTTGACTCGTCAAAATGGCCCAGCCCTTACATCTGACCTTGACTCGTCAGAATGGCCTAGCCCTTACATCTAACCTTGACTCGTCAGAATGGCCCAGCCCTTACATTTGAACTAGACTTGTCAGAATGGCTCTCAGTCCTAGACTGAGGATCCCTGGTAACTAACTAGGTGCCTCCATTCAAAGAATGGAAACAACCTTTATATCTGATCAAGTGGGAACACATCCCTCAATCACATCAGAATGGCCCTACACTTATATCTGATCATGTGAGACTACATCTCACAATCATATCAGAATGGCCCTCAGTCCTAGACTAAGTATTCCTGGTAACTGACCAGGTACCTCCATTCAGAGAATGGCAATAGCCCTTATATCTGATCATGTAGGAACCAATCCTACAGTCATATCAGAATGGTTCAACACTCATGTCTAACATGGAAGGAACCAATCCTCTCACCATGAAAGAATGGCTCAGCCCTTATATCTAACCATGAAAGGAACCTAATCCTCTCACCATGTCAGAATGGCTCTAGGTCTCATCATTTCCCCTTGGAGGAAACCTTGATCTGTAGAACACCAAGCTTCTCCCTAAAGTACTCAAACTTCACTTTGGCCATTTCTAGCATAGAATCACATCAGTGTTGATTACGTTCAAGGATAACCTGCGAGCATCGCTAGGATGGATTACATTCAAGGATAGCCTACAGGTCTGTTTACATCTAAGAAACCTACGAACTTCACCAGGATTTATGCTCAGACAATCTGTCTCACCGACTATGTTAGAACTCCCTCTTTCAAGAGATCTCAATCTGGATCACATACCAGAGCTTCACTGCTCCTCTCTACATCATACAAAATTGCAAGTCATATCAAGCAAATCAAATAGTATTTTTCAAAAGAAACATACTACCTCCCAAATAACAAGTGACAACATATTTTTCCTCAGCTGTACTCAGTGCCATGCAGGACTCCATCCTACCAAACCAAGAGATCACACTTGATCCCATACTGAAGTAGCACCTCGAAGTGCTCTTCCTATTAATGGCACTGCCTGCCTAATACGAATCCTCATAACCCTCCAAGTTAGTCTTCTGATTCACCTCATACTTGAGCCCATAATCAACTATACCCTTCAGGAACCTCACTGTATGCTTTGCAACCATCAGGTGAGCATGTCTCAATGTGTTCACAGCAAAGCAAATATCTGGTCTCGTATTTGTCAGGTACATTAAGGAATAAATCATCTGACGATACATTTTGGCATCAACCAACTCTGATGAAGAAACACTCAATAGCTTCAAGTTCGATGCCATAGGTGTGGTCATGGCCTTGCAGTCCATCATCCTAAACCTCTTCAATATCTCTACTACATACTTCCCTTGTCCACACCTCCATGCCTAGAATGTAGTGCACCATCCCCAAGTCCTTTATCTCAAACTCAACAGCAAGTATCCTTCTTGCAACTTTAATGAGTTCCTCTTTTTTGTCAGGAACAATTCATCGACATATAACAGGAGCATCACTAGTATTCCGCCTTCAACCTTGAAGAAAAGGTTGGAATCCTCTTTAATCTCAGTAAATCCTAGAGTCCTCAGTAATATGTCCATCCTGTCATACCATGTCGAATCTCAGGATCTTCTGTAGTCACTCCCTCTGAAGCGGAGCATCATTCTCCCTCTGTCTTTTGTACTCTATGCACTGAAACATTATGTACCGGAGTGATAAGTAGCTTCCTCTGCTCCTAATATTCTATGTATCCATCTAGGATCATTGGATACCAAGATCCTTTATCTTGAACTTTTTCAAAAGTTCTTCTCGCACCCATCTGTGAGCTTGTCATCCTCTATAGACTTTCATCTTCAACCTTGTAGCAAAGTTTAAGATATTCATTAAGATCATCATGTATGTGTTATGCCATGGGTGTCTTCTGAGCTCGTACAAGGCCTTCTTTCGTTTGCACACATGATTCAGCTTGTCATGTGACTTCATTTCCAGTGGCTGCAAATGTCTCTTCATATTTTATTCCTTCTTTTCATGAGAAGCCTCGTGCTACGAATATTTCCTTGTATCCCACGATGTTTCCATCTACTGCATGATGGAACTATGAACTTCTCTTCACATATCGATATTGCATCCTAGACATCATTCTTGTTGAACTGGTCTTCCCTTTATTCTTGGTTACTTTTTCATAGCTGGAAGGTTCTACATCAATGATGTCACTGCATTCATCATATTATTTTTCCTCTTGAACTGTCATCACTTATTCTTCGGAACAAGTCTCATCCTTCTTTGTTTGGAGGCGATTTTACGCGATCTTTCCTACAAGTCAAATGCATTAGTTGTATGGTTAGAAACAATTTATAAGGTATATTCATAATGAAAAATTATTTGCATCAAGATATATGATTATGAAACTATTCTAGCCAATACAACATTCATCCATATCTCACGAAAACTTTCTAGATGCCTTCCATCTCTACGAGGACAACATTGGGATTGTGCACTAATCCAATATGTCAGCAAAGAGGTTTCATTCTAGATAAGCAACAATGGAGAGTTGTATAGCACCATGAGCTACTTACCCATCACATGCATATTAGTAGTATACTATCATTAATGAAAACATTCTATCATGCATAATACATTAACCGAATATAAACAAATGCACAACAAAACAATATCATAAAAATGACACTTGAATACTTATCTTTATTTGTTTCGTGGGTAGACTCCTTCTTGAGCCTTCAGCTTCATCGTCTTCTTCATTCATAATAGCATCATTTCTTATCCAAATGCTAAGATGAATAAGAGGTTCTTCAATAGTTGAGATCTTCATATTCCTCATTGCTTGAGGGATCTTCTTTGGATCGTGAGAGCTTGATCTTCAGTTGCTCCCATCTTCTCTTCTCTTATTATGAGTCGAGCTTCTTCTCCTTCCTAGAGTCTACTGAAATTAATCACTTCCTTCTGGAACGCATTCCTCGCATGAATAAATCCCATGATCCTAGGAGGCCATTTAAGGTGGCTATCACCACTTCTTCATTCTTCACTTCTTCTTTTACTACTTCAATTTGTTCTTTGATTTTAGAGACCCTTGTAAAGTATGACTGTATGGTCTCTTCAGTCTGGATCTTGACATTCTTCAACTAGTTTCTCAAAGTCATATTCTGATTTATGTTCTTCCATTCAAATAGCTTGGTCAAGGAATCAAACATCTCTTTCGGTGTATTTAGGGAAGATAGTTATGGTATAAGGTGATCTGTGATTGAATTAGCAATGATATTCTTGACCAAGTTATTCTTGTGTAAGGCTTTGAGCCTCATCTCCCTCTGGAAATGGAACCTCTCTATTTATGTAGGTGTCGAATTCATTTTATTTAGAGAGATAATATACTTCAATGCTTGGAATTCATCAAATTCACCAATATTATCATCAAGCTGATGTGATAGATGACCTTGAAATGATAACCTCAAATGAAAATAGAAAAAGATTAGATCTTACTGATTTGAGGTGTCTGTTCTGGTTCTGGAGCTCGATGATCTAGGGTTTGACAGAGAAAACCTAATTTTAAAAACTTGGAATATTTTAGATATGATTGGATAGAAAGATAGACCTCTTGAAGGTGAGCTGTCCAATGTACTCATTTTCTGAAAACAGTGGAGGGAAGCTCCCGGAACAGGAAGCCCTAGTTTTCCAATTTCTTCTGCAGAAATGTCTGATATTGTTTCTATGATATCTTTGAAATTACTACTCCTTTGTGTCTAAAACGTCGTACTAAGGTATCCTCTCTTGTACCTATTCCAACACCATATCTTTCATTAGAATTGGTTTCACCAATTGGGACTTATGATCATTTATCCAAGGTAACCTGTTACAGGACTATTCAGAACAACAAAGTTGTACAGACTTCCACGTGTCATTGTTTCATCTTCTAGGTCTGAAACTAGGACCAAAGAAAGTAAATTTTGTGCCCTTTCTGGAACATCTTTAGAAAGTTCATTTGGACCTTTGTAGCCCAATATATAGCAATGCTCCCCAGGTGTCCTGTTTATGGATGAATCTTGGAAGAGGCTAGAACCCTAAATTGGAGGGATCATATATCCTAGAATGTAGCGAATCTAAGGCTGAATTTTGGATACAACATAAATCAGGATTTTAGCATTGACCTATGAAAGTTTCAGCTCTGGATCCTTCTCCAATATCGAGATATAGAGAATGTACCAAAACTTATCAGTTTTAGTATTTAGGGTTTTCCCAGCTCGGGGTCAAACTAGGGTTTTACTTTCCCAGAGTTTCACCCAACAAAAAATATCGACCCAGGTCTCTAAAATTTGATTTTGATGAGGAGAGAAATCCTATTTCAGTCTCACTCAAAAATTAGTCTTATGTAAGAAGCCCTAATTTCCCGCACCAAAAAATGAAAATGCTCGGAATCGAATTCCGCTTCGACAAAAAGATGTGCCCTTCAATGGAGAGTCATCCTATCATAATTTTTCTGATGGATTGTGGAGAGAGACCTAAAAAAGTAAGAAGCACTGGCTTCTGCAGCTGCACAATGTATTCTTCTCAGGTCCGCTCTGATACCATGTTATATTTTTATCATTCAAGCTAGAATTATGATCTTAGGATCTTTAACTGAGAGAATAACATGCATAGCAATAAAACACAAGAGACAAGAGACACCAAGAATTTTCCTTGAGGAAACCATAAAGGATAAACCCTGCAACTTCCTCAGAGATAGAATCAACACCAAAAGTAAAACCTGAAAACATAAATATTATCTCCTCACAGCAGTAGTCTCTCTCTTCTCCCAACAACTTCTCTCTCACTTATGCACCCCATTGAGTGAGTGTGTGTGTGATAAATAGAGAGGCTCACTCTTTATTTATATTCTTTCATTCAATTAATATCCTCTCCAAAATGTTGGCCTCACTTAACAATTACTTACTAGAGCCAACATCTCTAGGAGAGTCTAATAACCCTAGTTCCCCACAACTTATGGGGATTTTGCCCCTTCGACCACTAAGGAGGATTATCCTTAACACAACGGTGGGGACTATTGCCCTGACTTACAATAACTCACCTAAGATTGACTTCTCTAGGATAGTCTAATAACCCTATGGCCCCACAACTGCGAGGACTTTAACCCTTCATTAATATGAGGGTTACCCACAATGACTTGACATGACTTGTTCACATTATAGAAACTCCCGATCAGAACATCGGGGCATGACATGACTCAATTACATTATAAATACTTCCTGAAATAAAAATCGGGGTACAATACATAAGATATACAAGTGAATACATTCCGAAGTTACAATTACATCAACACTCAAGTACTCTATGTGGAGTACGGTTCTGTATATACATAGCTGTCCTAGAAGCTTATGCCCATAGATGCATGGGAAGATATTGATCATGAAGCATTTCCCTTCCTGCTTCCATAATCATTCTATTCTTCCTTTTTGCAACTCCATTCTATTGTGGATTATATGGAGTGGTCCACTCCCTCTTAATCCTTGACTCTCTGCATAATTCCTTGAATTAATCTGATATGAATTCTCCGCCATTATCTGATCGAAAGGTCTTGATTTTATTCTCTGTGTGGTTCTAGATCAAGGATTTGAATTCTTTGAACTTATCGAATACTTCATCCTTTGTTTTCAATAAATATATCCATGTCTTCCTAGAAAAATCATCAATAAAAGAAACAAAATATACGTACCCACTCAATGAATTGTATGACATCGGACCCCACACATCGGAGGGTTAATCTCTATGAATTTACATGAATTTATTATATTAATGATTCTCCTGATAGGAACATCGGTGTATAATGAAATACAATATAAGATATACAAGTGAATATATTCCAAATTTACAAATACATCAACAAATACACCACAAGGACATCCGCAGGTGTGACCTGCAGCACAAAAGAAAACTCCATTGCAAGTCCAACAGGAGAAGGAAGTCTTCTTGGAAGTGAGACAAGACTTTGTTGACCCTAATCAGCCATCGACATTGGGAAAAGTGATATCTATTCCCGAACGGTTTGAACAACTAATCAGAATACCACCTACTTAAAAGGTTAGTAAGCTCAAGGAATTTTTCAAACGTTGTTTAGCACTAATCCATGAAAAAGATGTTGTCGTAGAGTTGAAAACACTCATAGAGGACAACACATCAGATATGCACCATGAAAAAAGATTCAATCAAGTCAAAAGAAAACAGAGGACAGACTGAGAATTGCGAATGACTGTGCAGATAGGATATTATGATATGGACTATATCATACTCAAATTAGACTTAGATGTCAATATATTGACAAGACATACATGGGAAAGAATGAACAATCTACGACTGGATTGGTCTCCCATATAGCTACGGCTTGTAAACCAGTCGAAGATGATACCAATTGGTAGACTGTCCCAAGTGCTAGTGGATGGTGAAGGCCTGAGAACATATGTTGACTTCAAGGTCATTGACATTGTTGATGACACAAATCCCTAACTTGCACTTCTATTCATTGATTGGGCTATTGATAACCAAACAATCATAAACTTCAAGAAACAAATCCTTTCTTTTGAGGATTTCAAAATCAGAGTGGTTGTTCCCATTGATCCCCTTGAAGGGAAGTTGTATGTTGAACTTGTGCATAGCGAAGGACAACAAAACTACTTGGACCAGCTGTATAACATCATGTCTTCAAAATAAGATCATATTAATGCCATAGCTAATAAAACTTTGAGTTGGCACAGTGTAAGCTCGTTCACGTACGACTCAGGCGAAGCCATAGAAAATAGGAAGAACAGGTTGCATGAAGTCTCCATGCACAAGTGTGCAAGAATTAAAAAATATATTCGAAGAGTAGGAGTTGAAGCAAGTGCACTTCCTATGTACAAAGGAATACCTAACCTTGCATCCTTCTTGGAATAATTTGAAGAAAAGGTCACAGAATCACAGCGATTGTCCGCCTTGGACTGTGTGTTGAAAGCTACACCCGCTAGATGGTGGGGTACACATAAAAAATCTATCTCAGAATGGATGCAATGTTTGATGGAGATCATTTTTGGAGATGAGATTATCTACGTTGATTATACATAGGATTGTCAGATCCTAGAAAACATATTGAGCACTTCTGCATGACTTGGAAATCATTTCCGTGAAAGGAATGGGTTCACCGATTCATCTACACCTTGGAAATGGTGGCCAAAGGTTGGTACACTTCAAAGGAGATGCAATGGGGAACTAGCAAGTGGAAAAGTTTAACTTTAAAATTTACCTAGACAGTTGAAGATACAAAGGAACATCCACCAGATGATGCTGCACTCCATGTGCAAAAGGAGAAAATATGTGCGAAGATAACTGTTGCGGACAAGGACCTCCATTAATGCAGCATAAATAGGCATAAATACGCGACATGGTATAAAATCATGACAAATTCGATGGATAGTGACCTACCCACCACAATCTCCATGTGTCAGAAGGAATGTGCGAAGTGGAAAGAGATTGCACGTATGAAAATCCATGGCACCCTGTTAGAAAGCACATAAAAAATCTGACAGTGATTTTTTTGTTGTACCAACCTATTATTTAACAATAACTACTAATTCAGTGACAGGACAGTAGTGGCATACTGCAAAAATATTCGATCTAAGAACGGGGGTATGCCCATGTGACAAAAAGGATGAAATCCTTTTATGAAATTTAAATGGTATGTACGAAGTATGCCTAGTGGCAGTTAGGGTATTTATCAAGCCTCACTACCCTAACTTCCATCTTCGAATACCAAGGGAAAACACTAGAATTGTGATAAACTCTGAGTAATGACCTGGTAAGGTTATAGTATGGTCATTCATGTCTCAAGCACAAGCAAAATTGAATTCGATCCTGCATTACCTACCCTGATAATGGAAGATGTTGTTGGAAATATACCACCACCCATGGGCCTTGTTAATGAGAAAAATAATGCTAGAGTCAAGTCAAAGGCCACTAAACAAATCCGAGAAGATATACCAAGCCCACCAGCACCTCCGCTAGCACAACGCACTAGCACCAGAAAGTGGAAGGGAAAAGAAGTCACACCCCCAGAGACAACCCCACCGGTGGATGATTTTGAGATGAGAAACTTGTTACCTCCATATGTCCCACCCCTACACAGAAATGCACCCAAGGTTTCCATATTGAGGAAATGAAATCTCGCACTATTGGTGCTGTCAGTACCTAAGGGTGTGAAGGTAGTAAAAGATATTTTAACCAAAATAAAAAGGTTATTTTTTGGCGACCATGACACCAAGACACAGCCATCCTTAGACCGAAAACGATATACGAAGGTTATGTAAGACACCTTGGAGGCACCTCGTAGGTATGTGATATAGGAATGGGCTACAAAACTGGAGAATTCTGGCATATTATTGTCTCTATACATGCTGCATTTGGGGCTCGGTACCCAAATTAACACTTGTGTTAAGCAGTTATTGCTACTATTCCATGATGACATTCTCTGGTTAGGAAAACCAATACCCGTAATAGTGGAGCTCATTGCTACCATCACAGGCCTACCATCATCTGGAATAGACCCATCCCCTCTACTGAAAAAGGATCAAGAGGATAACATAGCTAAGAAAATGACGGAAAATTGCAGCATACAAAGAAGTAAAACAGGATTTCTGATTAACACCATTAATGACTCCACTGTTATCTTTTCTATGAAAGTATTGGCATCCAAGTTACTCCAAAAAATGCGTCTAGACTAGTGTACAGAGGGAGCAATTGTGTTTGCATATCTCTACGTATAAGGGATCCAAATCAATTGGTGTTATTTCTTGTTAAAATATTTTATCCAATATGCAAATGATGCACAGGAAAGGAACTGGGTGTTCCACTATTCCTCGTTGTTAATTTTAATCTCAGTCATTGCATGGTATGAACTGGAATATGACCAGGGTGTTAACATGGAAGTGCCCTATCAAGGGGCGAGGTATCAAAATATCTGGTTCGAGAAGGAGCATGCAAAATGACAACATGCGAGCAATATTGAATTTTTTATGCATATAGAGGCTATACGCCATCAGGTAAGAAGTATGTCAAGACTAGATACTGCCACTATCCAACAGTTTCATTCCATCGTTAAGTTTGAATTAGGTCCACACAATTTTTACCTACAACCATGACAACAGCTGAAGATACCAGCCAAATATATCATAACAACGGATGAGGTCCAAGAAATTCTTGATCGATGGTCGAAAGAGTGGCGTGTCTCGGTTCCTGAAGAAAAAATATGACAGCAAGATCGTGCAGACCATGTTGAGGAGGAGGAAAGTGAAAAGGAATACTACATGGGGAGTGGACGGTCTGGTGAAATTTGGAACCCCTCACCACCAATAGACCTAGAATCTGGTCACAGTGAGGGGGAACCTCAAGCAGACCAAGATGAGGAGGAGGCACCCCAAAAGTAGCAAGTGTCTCCAAGCATACCAAAGAAGAAGATGAAAGCCAACCGCACTACAAACCATGTCAGCTTGGACAATGATGATATACAACTGATGAATGATGCCCTCATTGAAGCTATGAAATCCAGTTTTAATTCTATAGGAGAACGACAAGAGGAACTTTCAGATACCACCACTAATCTCCTTAAGGTTCTATGTAAAGCAGTGGAAGAAGTTAAGATCGCTATTGATGGTCCAAGTACAACAACAAACTCCCGCTCCCCATCTGAGACATCATGAATGGAGCAAACTGTTTCCTATGTGCCAACCCATCCAATAACAGTGCATGTCCCTAAGGTTGTTGTTAAGTGTGGAACCTTGGAATATAAACTTGATTTTTAGGATCTTAACCAACTCATAATATATTTCTCATCTATTTCTATGAATGGAGTGTATGTTTCCCAAAATGGTATTAATACTGAAATAAGGTTGCGAGACAATAACCTCACTACAAAGGTAAAGGCTACACATCAAGACCTCAGGAGACTGAAAAGTGAAATGCAGGAGCTTCAAAAAAGGAAAGTAGAAAAGGATGGTAACTATCACAGAATCAGTGAAGAAGTCACTTTCTCCTATAGTAGCTTGGAGGAAGAAGGAATATAACCAAACATGGCCCTGGATGCCAAAATAGCACAATTAAGAGAATGAGTAATGAACCTTAAGAAAAAATTAGTGTAGTTAAAATATCAAAGAACACCTAGAACACCTCCAGAAGTATCAGAAAAAAGATGAGACGTAGCCACAATGGCTGCAAATGACATTGAAAATGCCAAACACGCATGTGCCAAGCCCGTCGATCAAGTTTCCCAGACTTGGGAAACTTTAATGGACGACGAGCAATCACAAAATATTACAGGTTATCTCACTGCACTAGAATCAAATATCGTGTAGATGCAAAATGAAGTAAAGCAGCTGCCCTTAGAGCACAAAAAAGTCAAAATTGCATAAATGTGTATCCTACAACAACATGAGGAAATGATAGCATAGCTACAAGCGGAAGCAGAAAGAATAACATGGATAATTCAACCTATGCACCAGAAGGTGCGTGACGTCACAACCTTAGTTGAAACTTAACATGCTAGAACACATCAGTTCTGACCTGGTGGAGCACATGTAGAAGGTTGAGGAAGAATATTGCACAGAAAAGGAGAAACTACTGAAAACCATGGAGGATTTTCAGGCTAGAATTCATGCAAGTCAGTTTATGGAGCAATAGCTCATCTTTCTCAGGACGAGCCATAGGTGAGTGTTGGGGGCTTGTTGGGCCTGAGATAGAAGGTAAAAATTCATATGGATTTATTCCTAAGTAAGGGAAACAAAGTACAAGGAAGAAGGAGAATGAGTTGCGACACAAAAAACAACATCAAGGAAAAAGGGGAAGGATGCTGTGACAAAAGAAGGGAGAAAAGGAGAAAGGAAAAGAGAAGGCATGGGACAAGGAAGTTGCACTAGTTTTGTAAGCTACGACAAAAGTATAGAAGACGAGATATGATGACATGGAAGAATATTCGTGAAAGTAGGCGTGTAGACAAGGTAACAGCCAGAAAGTGATAGTAAGGAATGATGCAGAGAAGAAACAACCCTTAGCGATCATGGGTATGAGATTGGATGGAGCTGAAATAAACCACACATGTAAAGGAATTTTTGTAAGTCAGGCTGATAGCACCTCTTTGGTCATATTTTGCTAGAATAGGAAAGACAACCTATAGGCTGGAGATAGTAACTCGGTTGAGATATCGACTATAGTTGAGTCTGTATCAAGTCATGATTGAGTCTGTAACAAGCATGTATGGGAATATATCGAGTCTATAGTAAGGCTATAAGAGGGGAAACCCAAGTTGTACATGGGTTAGCCAGTCAATCAGCAACCTATTAGCTCATTATTGTTTAGATGCTCTTGCGCAGAGTAGAGGATACAAAATTTTTGGGTAGGTTACTTTTGATCGCTGAGTGCATTAGATTAAGTAGATCTATAGTTGAGTGCGTAGTCATATAGAGAAGTTTGAGTCGATCAAGGCTATGTGTAGATAGATGAGTAGGAGTAGAGTAGAGTGATAAAGATAGATAAGAACAGAGAGCATTAGAGGTAAAATAAGTCTGTATATATAGAAGAGAAGATATTAACAGAGTCTATAGCTTTATGTACAGAAAAAAGGTGCATCTATTTTCTCATGCCAATGCCAAATGAAGAGCACCTTGTGGTTTTTTCCCGGATGAGTTTCCATGTTGCATGCTATGTATATGTGTGAATGTTGAGTAGCTTAGACCAGTGCCTATTTACTGTGTTAATGTTTGATTAATGCACTTTTAAGAGATAACTATATGGATGTTGTATTTCAAGTAACAAATATATATGCGATGACTTTTCACTGTGCATTTGGGAAGGTTGCATAACTAAGGGTGAGTAATACTTCAGTATTAATAGTAAAGTGCAAACCAACATCCCACCTTCTTGGTCTTCATTGGAAACCTTGTCATAGGGACAAGGACTTAAAACACCCTCTCATGCCAACCACAAAAACATGGTTGTGGTAGTTACCCATAAGAACTGAGATATCTCAGGTGAGACGACATCTATGTTGCAGGTGCTGCTGGTTGGGATCTGCTCTGTCAGGCTAATATATTTGGATTTGTTGTGCTGACCAAAGAAAGAGGACTAAACCTAGGTTGTAGAGGGGGAATTCCAACAATTATTGAGTCTTTGGACTCTTCCATTGCACAACAATTCAATGATCCTGATGAGTTTGATCTTTCTAGTATAATTTTTGACTCCTGTGATACTGAGTTTGTTCCTGTAGATTCTATCACCCCTGTAAACTTTAGCTTTCTATCTGAGTTTTATCTTCTTGATTATAAATCATTGGGCATTGACACTATAGACTCTTCTTTGGTTGATTATTCCTTGACTACATCTTTTGTAGAAGATAGAAAAGTTTCAAGTGTTTCTACAAAAGTGACCCGCGTCATATCTTTTCTTCTTAATATGATCTTGATACTGTTGTTTCTTGAAGACAGGAATATTCGTTGGATTTGTAATTGTTTATTGGCCTCACCTTTTTGTTCAAGCTATAACTACATTTTCATGTACCTTTCTTGTTCTTATGAGCCTGATGTCGGCATACATGCTTTTAGATCATTGTATAAGCTCTCATCTCTGCTCTCATTACCGCTCAACTTTATATAATTTTGTCATTGTAACTTCACATCCTTTACCTCAAGGAGACACTCCCCGAGTGTCCTTATCTTTATCATGTTCCTTGCATTATGTTTAGGTATGTTCCTCATGCTTGGAACTAGTTTCACATGCCTCTTACACTCGTCTCCTAGCATTTAGAGCATTCTTTCAACTTTCCTTCGAGCTCATTAAAAACACTAAGGAGGCCACGAGTTGAATTTTTTGGGCTTGTTAAAAATTTAGAGGAACGTTATGGAGTCACCTTTGAGATCTATTCTAAATCCATTAATATGACTATGTTTTTGAGTTACTTGCTCTTTCATACTCGTTAAAGGAATTGAAAGATCATTGATAGTGGTATAAGTTTAACCGTTTTCCAGACCCTATGGATTATTTACAAAAAACGAATACTCTATCTTCTTAGAAATTTAGAAGAGTATCTTTACGATAAACTTACGAGTTTACTTCATAAAATGGGTGAGTGAATAGGGTAAACTCACAGGTTTTACTCGGAAAACTCCCAGGTTTTACTAGGAAAACTCGCAAGTGGGTCAAAAAAGTCAATTTTTAGGGTATTTCCAAGAATTTCCAGGGGTTGGAGTCTTCCAAAAAGTTTTTTATTGTTTTGATACCTTTCCAATGGTATAGATAAGAGGTTCAATGGAAATACATAACTATATATATGGCTCCTATAATAAAGGTGTTTTTTTAGTGACTAACAATGAATTTTCATGAAGTGTCGTCATGGAAGTGTTGACATGTGAGGAAAACATGTGAAAGTTTTCATGGGAAGATATGTGCCATTTTAGAATATAAAAATTTCCTATTGATTAGTCGAATTATTTAGTCAAGTCAACCATTTCCTTCTCTACCAATTATCATACTAATCACTTGAACACTTAGCCAAGCCTCTAGTTGAATTCTCAACTAATTGACTATTGTATTTTGAATGACTCTCTAGAATATGCATAGGTGTGATGAACTTATATAATATTTGGTTCCAGCAACCCCCCATAAGTACAACAGTTTGGATATTTAGGAGGTGGAATTATGTTCTCTCAACACCCCCCCCATAATTACAACTTCTTGAATCCCAAGTGTATCCCAAATTTTTAGAAACTTAGATTTTGGTAAAGGATTCATAAAGGTTTATACAATATGATCATCTATCCCGCGATAAACTAGAGTGAAAACATGTCCTTGTATCAACTATCTCAAGTAGTGGACATGAATTTCAACATGATTTAATTTGTTGTGTGAAACAATATTATCAACAACTTGTATTGCACTCTGATTATCACAATGGATAACAATCAATGCCTAAATAGGAAAACCAATCTTTTCTAAAAGTGGATGGATCCAAACTACTTATCCACCTGCATTAACAACTCCACCATATTCTTTTTCTATAGTAGAAATAGAGACTACCTTCTATTTCTTACATGACCAAACCAAGGGTCCAAAACTAAGTCAAAACACACATCCAAAAGTGGAATTTAATTTTTCAATGTCACCTACCCAATCATGAATAGTAAACCCAAGCATTGGTTGTGAATTGCAACAATATTTGATACCATATTTGTAAGTTCCCTTAATATAGAGAAAAATCCACTTTGTAGCTTTCCACTGGATTTCTCTAGATTATAACATGAAATTAGAAACCACGGTAACAAAAAAGGTGAGATCAATATAAATGTGAGTTAAGGATAGCAAGCTACCAAATAGTTATCGATAAAGGGTGGCATCATCGACTCAGGGAGAGGCACAATATTTGGACTATTTGATACCCAACTGATAAGGTGAAACACAAGGCTTATGGTCATCCATTTTGAATAATTTCAAAATATCCAAAGCATTTTTTGGTTGAGAAATGAGGATAACATTATTCATTTACAAAATTTGAATTCCCAAAAAGAAATACAAAAGACCAAGGTCAGTAATTTTAAAGGTCTCCACAATTTGTTTCTTCAAGCTCAAAATCAACTCAACATTGTTTCTAGTTATGACTAAATAGTCAACATACAATGGTACAATTAAAGAATAACCATGAACATGTAATACATAAATATTATGATCAAATTCACAATGGTTGAAGCCGAGGTTAATAAAAAAATGGTCAATCTTCCATACCAAGCACACAGGGCTTGTTTCAAACCATACAAAGATTTATTTAGTCAACAAACTAGATTGAATTTTGTCATAAAATTGGGAGGTTTCTCTATATATATTTCTTTAGAAAAGTATCTATGATGAAAGACACATTTTACATCCATTTGATGAAGTTCGCATTCAAACCAAGCAAAAAGAGAAAGAATCAGTTGGATCAGTTTAGTCATTGCAACAAAGGAAAAGGTTTTAGTGTAGTCGATGCATGCATGTTGAGAGAATACCTTGGATACCAAATAAATCCTTATCGTGGTCAACACCAACTTCATAGATACACTTGGTATTGTATACCTGTTGGAGCAGGGTCCCGCAGCTACAGAAGAAGCTGCTAGTTTAGCGGATAGATAAGTTTTGGCGGAGAGAAGATAAGATAGGGCTACGACGCCGTAGCACGTTTCCAGCTACAGAGCAGAGCCGAAAACCATGACGAAGAAGATGAAGAAGTCAAGGAAGACGATTGTACCTGAGCGGCCGAGAAGAGAGAGCTCACCCACTGCATTGAAGGAAGTGGCGAAGATAGGAGGGCTCAGCAACCCTCATAAAGGAAAAGGAGCAACGAGGCTGAAGCATTGAAGATGAAGGACAGAAAAGTGAAGCGGTGCACAGTACCCATGATCAGCACCGGGAAGCATGGAAGACTACAGAGAGCTATGGTGTGATGGAAAGTAGCTACCTCAAGTATAGATATGGCCCACTGTCACTAGTTAGGGTTTTGGGTTACTGTTGGGACAGGCCCACAGTGTTGTAATGGCAAGACCTTCGGGCTGCCTATAAAGGGATATATTTTGTATTGTAAAAGGGTTGGTTGGTCGGTTGGTTAGTTGGTTAGACAGTTAGACAATTGTTGGGTGATATAGATAATAGAAGTAACATAGACTGTTGTAAAATACAAGCTCTGGTTCTGTTATTAGCGGTAGCAATCTTACTGTAACCAGTAGTTGGCTTATAGAGCATACATGTAACGATCTGTAGGGATCGACGAAGAGGGAAGAGTATATTGTAGGAGTGCAATATAGAGAAGAAAAGAGATCTAAGAGAGAATATCTTGAGCTGCATATGTGGTGCAGCAGAACTGTGTTTTACCTTCCCCTGAGCTATAATAAAAACACAGTTCTGTGGACGTAACTTCCATCCTGGAGGTGAACCACGTTAGAATCGAGCGTTATGTGATTGGATTATGTGTATGTTTACTTGTGCATTTATCAGTCATTTCATGGACTTTGTTTACAGTTTAATGAATGAATGTGTTAATTAGTTTGCAGCAATATAGGAGGGTAAACATGAGTTGAAATATTTGGCATGTTGTATGTGGGTTCATTTATGCTTTGCTTGAAATAGTCACTAGTCGCAGTATTGAATGGCCTGGTATGTTGAGCCTTGCGATTCGACACGAAAAACGCTAAGCGCCCTGAGCCGCGGGAGTAGGTTATCGCAAGAAGGCGATACCACACCGGCAGAGGAGCTGCAGTGCGCGATACCATAGGTTAAGGGCTTAGCGTTGGAAGAAAGTTACGTATCGCTTGGTGAGTGGCGATGCGATAAGGCTGGAGTCATCGCAAGTTAGTGAAAGTGCACATCGTGGAAAGGGACCGCACGATAGTAGAAGGGATATCTCGCGGCTAAAAGAGCTACGAGATGAGGATATCATGCGACACGAGTAGAGGAGTTGCGCGACACGCAGAGAAAGAGACCTCACAGCTAGAGGAGCTGCGAGTCGTAAGAAAATATGCCACAGAACCTGGTCCAAGACGCTTGAGTCCTTGGCCAACCCATTAGAATCACTTCGGGTGAGACTTCAGGCCGCTTCACAGTCTATTGTCGAAAGGGCTAGTGAGCTAGGGGTGTTGTTTGTTGATTATAGCAAAACTTGGGTCTGCCCATCATAACCAACAAATGGTTCCGTTGCCAGCTTTGAACAAATAGAGCGCTGATGTTCTGGTGGCATCCTATGAGAGACAAACTCAACGAGTGGGTTTGGTCTAACCAGAAAGAGTTTTCCGAACGAGAGAACAGGAGTCCTAAGCTGAGTACAGAGGCCTGGTTGCAAAAACATATCAGTTTAGACATACATGCGATATTTTTTGCTACCTTTGGAAATGAGCTATATGACTGGTTATCCAAGTTGACGGATACAAGCATATTCAAGAAGAAAAGAAACATTGTCTAGACACCGGAGCTGATTCAGACTGTGAAGGACCTTGATAATCCACTCATGAGGATAGTAGACTTCTAGCTTGCGAGTGTGCTAGATGGCTTTGTCATAGAGTTTGCAGTTGACCAGAGAAAGAGCTTCAGCGAGGCTGAGCGCTACTTCTTCAAAGGATATCATGGTAAGTACCTCAGATCTTTAAACTTGTCCATTAAGATGCTATTATATGAAAAAGGAACAATGGATCTAGTTTCAGATGAATAGGTAGAGATAGTAATGTCCCAAGAGTTTGAAAGTGATTTTGATGACATTGGATGAACACGTAGTGGAAAGAAGTATAAAGTAGATTTTAGATCTCCAATATTTGAAGACAGTCCAGATCATACTAGACAGCAGAGTCCTAGTACTACAGAAGGTTCAGAAGGGGGTATCCCTTACCACCCTTATACCCCACAGAAACAGACCGGGACTCAGAACAATCTCATAGGAACTCCATCTAGTAGATCACAGACAGTACCTACCACCGCTACATCACCTTCACCTACACCGCCGAGTGGTAGTAACACAGTAAATCAACATCCACCACGTAGAAATAGAATGGGGGATGATATGAAGTTACCTATATTTAAGGGAACAGGGGCAGAAGACCCAGAGCAGAACTGGTTTTTATGTGAAGCCATGTGGACCATTAAAACCATCAATGATGATAATCTTAAACTTGTACAACTGGTCACCACACTCAGAGATCGCGCCTTAACATGGTATATCAAGTATACCACAGTACCCAGAACACTTTCCTAGGTCAATACCGCCATGATTAAAGAGTTTAAGAAACCTAAGTCTGAGTCACAGTGCATAACAGAACTCAAAGACATCAAGCAATTGCCTACAGAGTCGGTGTGGGACTTTGATCAGAAATTCAAAGCCCTTATAGACCAAGTCAGTTTTGAGTTTGTGCTGGAGCAGCATAAGGAATGGTTTATCGCAGCGCTGCTCCCTCACATCAGACTACCGTTAATGCAGCAGAAACTCCAGATGCAGGATGATGCGTTGGAGATGGCAATGAAACTCAAGGCTTCACCTCTAGCTGAGACTAGTACAGGCATGACAACTTTACAGAACAAGTTGGCTAATATTACATTACAGTTGCATGAGCTGAAGAAAGGGAAATAAGTTGCGCAAGAGATATGGTGCATAAAATGTAAAGCACAGGGCCATAGTAAAGACAATTGTCTGGTCTTTGTAGAATATATAGCAACAGGGGCTCCTAACCCCTTACCACAGACCCACGGGCCATGGTGCGAGATATGCAAAACGCGAGGACACCTACCCCACCATTGCCCTCTACTTCAGAAGTACGTGCAGACACCCAAGAACTTATACTGCGTCTTCTGCAAGTCTGTAGGCCATCAGGAACAAGATTGCCGAGCCTATGATCTCATGGTCGGAGCAAAGCAAGACTTGTACAGAGTCCAATCAGAAACACAGGGTCTAGTAGCAGGACCACAGTAGGATCCGGCTTATGGTGGTCGGGGCGGAGGATTCAGAGGATGAGGCCGTGGAGGAGGCTTCGGCTGAGCAGAAGGCTTTGTCTATGGAGAAGGCTTTGGCTGTGGTCATGGACCAGTGACGTGTTACAACTGTGGAGTTGTAGGACACTATGCTAGGGACTGTCAGAGGCCCACTACCACATGTAATTATTGTAAATCTTATGAACACACTATTGAGGAATGTCCGACCTTAATAGATAAGATCAGAGAACCTAAGCCAGCAGCACACTAGAACATCCAGCTTATTGCTGCTGAGTGGGACGAGCCAGAACCAAGAGTCAATATTGTGACTCGTAGCGGTGTTTCTACCAGTGGGACATCGCAGGAAATAGGGAAGAACATAGAGCAGGAGTGGGTGCGCAGAGCTCCTAACAAAGCAACACCACTCGACCTGCAAAAGAACAAACAAACATTTCAGGAAGCTAAGGCTTTCTTTGATGACCCTACACAATCAGGATCGCAGGTACCGTCGTCTAGGGGCGTACTGCAGCAAGCACCTTGTGCCGATAGCCTTGTACATACATCACAGGCTACCACATCTGGAATATGCAATGAGGAGGAGATGGCAGGAAGCGTCTACTCCTTCCTACGGAGTTGTCTAAAACTAGTAATAAATGAGCAAGCTATCATAGAACTTCAGCGCATAGTCTATTAGTGTCAACCATCCTCTTTCGTGAACAGTACACAGTGTGCTATTCATAATATTACAGGACATACAAGAATAGGGAGGGAGATGTGACTCACAACTCAGATTGGAGAGTTTGAAATGGATGAGGTCATCCTAGATCTAGGATCAGATGTAAACGTTCTGATTAAGCAGACATGGGAACAGATGGGTAGCCCTAATTTAAATAGATCGCCTATACATCTGAGATTAGCTAATCAGCAACAGGTAACACCCCTGGGTCGGTTACCGCAAGTACCAGTTGATATTGACGCAGTTCGCAGCTTTGCGGACTTTGAAGTTATAGAAATCATTGGCGATAGTAAACACTACCCAGCACTACTAGGCATTGATTGGGTGATTGGTAACATGGCTGTTATCGACCTAAAGAGAAGACAAATGACCTTTGAGGACGCGCAGATCCGGGTCATCGCACTGTTGGATCCTTTTCAGGGTCCTAGATATATTGAACCTATCCAAGCAGAAGAGGAGGCACATAACATAGAAAGCCTCTATCAGATGACTACAAACCAGGGCAACTATGTTAACCCAACCGCAGAAGGGAACATTAGTTGGCGATGCGACAGCTCATGCGCATCAGATTCAGAGGTTGGTCTAGAAAACTGGCAGAACAGACTTCACGAAGTCTCAGCGCGTAGATGTGTGTACTTGAGTAAGTCACTGCGATGGATTGGCGTAGAGATCAATGAGATTCCAACGTTTCATGGTCTAACTGATATCCAGGACTTTCTCGAGCAGTTTGAATGACAGATTCCTCATGAACAGAGGATCACAGCTATGGATCTTGTAGTACGAGCCACACCTGCAATATGGTGGTATGCACACAAAGAGAATATCGCATCATGGGATGATATTAAAAAATTGATGTTCATCAGATTCTCCATCAACACCGATTACGTTCAACAGAAATACACAGGAGAAAGTAACCCCAGGTCACACATTTAGGCATGTGAACAGGATTGGTCGGACATTCCCGAGGATGAATGGGTTCACCGATTCATTCACACTTTGGACACAGTTCCAAGGAACTGGTATACAGAGACAGAATTGCGCGAGGGAACGACTACATGGCCCCTTATGATAGACAGCTTCCTACTCACCTTCACTTTTGAATCTAAGTATCCGAATGTTGATCAGGCCTTAGACATAATAAAGATCAAGATATTTGAGGACTGTACCCCATCAGTACAGACTCAGCCTGACTGGGCCGTTCAGTTAACAGAGGCGCTAGAGTGCTATAACTTTAATGCAGAAGCAGAGGACAAGGATGAGGATCCTCGTAGTACCAACTTTCCAGAGTCAGAAGGGACTCGTGATGTTGAGGGACCACAGCTAGAAATCCCAGAAATCATAGAGCCCATCAAGATTAAGAAGATCAATATTGACATAGACACAGAACCTAAGTTTGCCTCTATTGGAGATTATTGGAGTGATGAAACAGTCGGACAGATCGTCTACTTACTGCATGACTATCAGGACCTATTTCCCACCAAGTTCACAGAGATGAAGGGAATAGTTGGAGACCTTAGAGTCATGAGGATACCATTGAAGGAGGATGCTAGACCAGTAAAGCAGCGTCCCTACAGATTGAATCCACGATATAAAGACAAAGTAAAGGATGAGATTGATAAGATGCTGGAGGCAGGCATCATTGAGCCGGTAGAAGAGAGTGAATGGGTTAGTCCCATGGTCGTACAAGAAAAGAAAACCAAAGGAGACATCAGGATCTGTGTCGATCTGCGCAAGCTCAACGATGCATCACTTCACGATCCATTTCTGACACCGTTCACTGATGAAGTGTTAGACAACGTGGGAGGACAGGAGGTCTACTCCTTCACCGATGGCTTTTCAAGCTATCACTAGATCAGAATCCATCCAGAAGATCGATCTAAGACCACCTTTGCAATAGAATGGGGATCATTCCAGTATACGGTAATGCCCTTTGGTCTTAAGAATGCACCAGCTATATTTTCTAGAGTAGTAGTTGCTGTATTTAAAGAATGCATTCATAAATTCCTAGAAGTATATTTTGATGATTGGACTGTATTTGGACTCGTTGACAAGCACGTAGGAGATCTAAGACTAATGTTAGAGAAATGTAGGCAGTACCAGATTTCTCTAAACTTGAAGAAATGTATATTTTGTGCACCATTTGGTATTTTGTTGGGTCACATTGTTTGCAGACAAGTCTTGATGGTAGATCCCGCAAAGATTGCCATCATTGTAAATATTCCAGCACCCAACTCAGTCAAGCAACTGAGGACAGTACTTGGTCATACCGGGTACTACAGGAAATTCATCAAGGGCTACGCAAAGATTACAGCGCTGATGGAGAAATTGCTAAAGAAGGATGTAAAATTCCTATGGAATGAGGAATGTCAGTAGAGTCTAGACACACTCAAGGAGAACATGGTTACAGCACCCATCTTAGTATTTCCAGACTGGACTAAGCCATTTCATGTACATGTGGATGCGTCTGGCATCGCACTAGGGGTTGTTTTAACACAACCAGGAGAAGGAGATATTGACCATCCTATCGCATACTCCAGCAGAAAGCTCTCGACAGCAAAAAAGAACTACACCACCATAGAAAAAGAAGGGTTAGCTATGGTGTACGTGCTGCAAAAGTTCAGGCACTACCTGTTGGGTGACTTGTTTAAGATGTTCACTGACCATTCCACATTAAAGTATCTGGTCAATAAGCCAGTGTTAGGGGGGAGAATCTGCAGATGGATACTCCTCTTTCAGGAGTATGATTTCAAAATCATTGTGAAACTAGGAAGATTGAATGCCAGACCTGATCATCTGTCGCAGATAGACTCAGGAGAGGAGCCAAGTAACCTAGAGGACAATTTTCCAGATGCACAGTTGTTTTCTATTCAGATCATAGACGACTACTATGCTGATATTATCCACTTCCTTACTACTGGATTAGCACCTGAGGAGTTTACTAAGCAGCAAAAGAAGCAATTGGTTGTTAAAGCAGAAAACTTCACCCTGATCGCGGGACAGTTATACAAGTTAGGTCCAGATGAAGTCCTACGCAGATGTGTGATGCCGCATGAAAAAGAGACTATCATCAGGGAGGCACATTCAGGAACCGTAGGTGGTCATTTCGCAAGAAAGCCGACTGCGCAGAAAATCCTGGCTGCAGGTTTATGGTGGCCTACGTTGCACAAAGACACTAAGGACTTTTGCAGATGCTGCGATATCTGCCAGAGGGTATGAAAACCCTCGTGATGTGATGAAATGCCATTGCGACTGTAGTTTACGCTGCGCACATTTGACAAGTGGGCTATAGACTTTGTGGGTCCTATCAACCCACCAGGAAAATGAACTGGTGCGAGATATATCATCACTGGAACAGAGTACCTCACCAGATGGGCAGAGGCCAAAGTAGTAAAGAATTGTGATGCTGCTACAGCTGCACAGTTCCTTTTTGAGAACATCATCAGTAGATTTGGATGCCCAGTAATTTTGATGAGCGACCAAGGTACCCATTTCTTGAACAGTACTATTGAGGCCTTGACAGAATAATTCCAGATTCAGCACCATACGAGCACTCCCTACCACCCACAGGCTAATGGTATGGTGGAGGCCTTTAACAAGATCTTAGAAAATGTGCTTACCAAAATCTGCAATAGCCAAAAGAATGATTGGGACCTTAGAGTTAACGCTGTATTATGGGCGTACAGGACCACATGCAAGAAACTTACAGGACACACGCCTTTCAGCTTGGTATACGGATAGGAGGATTTTATTCCCATGGAGTATATCCTTCCTAGTTTAAGAATTGCTCATATTACCAGGATGATTGATACAGACACAGTGGAAGAAAGGCTAGCACAGCTGCTTTCCTTAGAAGAAGACAGATTCATCGCGGGATTCCATTAGAAAGTGCAGAAGGCACGAGAAAAAGCTTGGCATGACAGACACATTAAGAGTAATACTTTTCAGAGCGGAGACCTAGTGCTCCTCTATGACAGCAATTTTATTAAGTTTCCAGGGAAGTTCAAGACGCATTGGCTGGGGCCATATCAGATACATCAAGTTACAGAGGGAGGTTCCATTCGGCTCAGCAAGCTGGATGGGGATCTTCTTCCCACTTGGATTAATGGCAGTAGGCTTAAGCTCTATAGTGATAGCCACCCTGCCTCTCAGCCCTAGCTTAGCCAGTTTATGGTGGTGCAGATGTCCAGTGTAGTTGAAAGGAGGCATCGCACTGGGAATGAGTCTACACCGGAAGGTATTCCAAGTCTGAGGAATCACATAAGGTCGGTTCAGTTTTGCGTAAGTCATCAGTGGCTTGCAGGGATTAAAAAAAAAGAAAAAAGAAGAACTTAAGTATTGTTTTAGGCAGGTGATGCAGAGTCACATCGTGGCAGTGCTATGTTTCCTCGTGCCACGTACCCACTTTGCAAGGAAGCAGAGGGCTAGTCAAGTCACCTTCTGATAAGCAGTTAATGAGGAAATGACCGGTATATCCTACCGTAGATTTGGCAGTAGTATAATCAATTTTTCCAGATTTGGTAAATCTTCGACGAGACTGGCGCCTGTGCACACACGTTTCGAGGGAAATTCGATCGGATTTCTGCATTTATTAAGGATCGGATGACAGGTGTGGTCTTGTCCAGGCATTTATTACGATCGATGGGTTCAGTCTAGATGACCATTGCATCCGGTATTATCGTATTGGGAATAAAAGAAGAAAGTATTCAATTGGGACGGTTACGTTTGCAGAAAAACTGAGAGCTATAGAGTAAGTTGTTAAGAATTCCCTGTGAAGAGATAAGTTTGTTACAGAGTGTTGTGATTTTCAGAAGTTGCAGCCATTGCACGTCCACCGTTTTACACTGAGTGGGTTCTGTTCGAGGATGAACCTATAGAAAACATTTTGAGAAGGTTTCAGCGTGACGGCCTTGCAGGTGCTATGACAACGCCATCTAAGGGTGCTCCGCCAAGTTCGTCACAGCCTAGACAACAACCACAGACGAGGAGCCAATCTCAGGTAAATGAAGAATCTGGTTCAGAGCAGGAGGAAGAAGTTCATAGCACAACCGACTACATGATACCACGAGTTGAAGGCGCACCAGAGGTAAAAATTCCTAAGAATGCTAGGTATACTATTCCCATACCACCCATTGATTCTTGAGTAAAGGAAAATGGATTTCTAGTAGGATATGCTGCTGTTGTTAAATTTGTAGATTATAACCTGGGAGATGGTAAGACATATCCTCATTTCTTGCCGGACCAGTATCTAAATATTGAGAAGAACCCAAGGACAGGGAGAAATGAATATGTTCCCCTGCCACATGTCCAGATTCTTGAGCGGTCAGGTCTGCTCAATTTGTTGAGATTACCTCATTTTGGATGGGGTGCAGAGGTTAACGCCGTGGTGCACATATTACTTTCTTATGTACATGGAGGGTACCTCTAGCTAGGCAACAAAGTCGACCTGAACATCGATTTGATACATCGCATCATCGGCCTATCCAAGACTGGTAAACACCCCAAGATACAGAAAATAGGAAAAATCAAGGACTCTAAGTTACCACAAGCCCTAGTAAATAAGTATTAGCTACAGAGAGGAGGATGGGCTTATGACATTTCAAGCTTAACAAATGATACACTTAGATTTACAACCAGTCTGCTCGCAGGCAGAATGTTAACCAAGGTTCGACCAAAGGAAGTTACAGGATCCGTCATTCACCTTGCCATACAAGTTACAGAAGGGGAATAGTTCAACTGGTCTCTATTTTTATTAAATATGCTTCAAGCAGATTGCTTGGTAGCTCAGGATGAAGCAAACCACCCTTTCCATTTCTCGTGGTTTCTTATACTTTGTGCATTTGTCAGATGGAAGGAGCTGCCCCATACACAGTTTCCACAGATAGCAGGTGGCGCACCCAGAGGCGTGCGCTATTCCAGCTTATGGGAGACCAACATCCCAGCCAAGAAAGCGGTAAATATGATGGTATTCTATGACTACTATAAGCTATTGATGAAGGTCATTCAAGAAACACCACGGCTCAGCACGGAGACTGTGGACATATACGATAGCTGGCTTAATTTTATGGCAGACAACCATTTAATCTGTCTACGACCGAAAAGGACTAAGCAGGATGATTGGGCTCCTGGCTCGTTCAGGATGATAGCACAGGACGTCGAAGGAGTCACAAGAGACTTCGATGACCAATGGAAGCAGGAATATGAAGATACTACACCGCTACCATCAGACACTGCACAAACAGACCCCCAAGACAAGGGCAAAGACAAAATAGAGACCCAGACGCAAGCAACAATAGAAGCACCACTACAAGGGGAAAAGAGGAAAAATCCACAGCAAGTGCCATCAGAGGCACAGACGACAAAGGATGGAGAAGAAGGTCCACCAGAGACACAAAATAAGAAAAAGCACAAAGTCACGAAACCACCTCTCAAGACCACGTTGACAGATGATGATTATGAACTCATTGCAACAAGAACGCATGACACGTTGAAAGATTCATTTGACGCCATGTAGTCATTGCAGGAAAAGATACAGAGTGTGATAGAAAAGCAGCTTCTGGAATTAAAACTAATTACTGAAAAGACTGCTATGATACAGATTCCACCGGTAAAGGAATATGCAGGAGAAAGTTTGACACAGCCGATTCCTCGCGAGGAAACCTTAGCAGCGGATCGTATCAATACAATCGTGATACCACCCGGGAGCATCCGATTCCCTGTGTCAGCGACGAATGCCCCGATTGAGATCAAGCAACCCATCGAGGTTAACCTCACAGAGTTTTGCATTGGTCAGTTGCAGATGATCTAGCAACAACTAAGCGTTGAGCTCAGGAATAGAGAGCTTGCGACTTACAAGAAAAACACGCAGCTGAAACAGAAGAATGCAGCACTCGCCACCAGCTATCAGAAAAAGGAGGGTGAGTTAAGAAAGTATGAAGAAAGAGATCAGGAACTCTCTCAAGTTCTACAGAGCATCACCTTGGAACTGCCCCACTGCAACATTGAGTTCGCTTTACTTGTCCCGCAGAAGCTAAGAAAAGTTGCAGACAGAGCAAAGGCCCTAGAGGAAATAGTAGCCCAGCTAGAAGAAACCCTGGCCAAGAGAGAAGAAGATCACAAAGCGTAGATTGTCGAGCTTGAGGCTCACCCACCAGGCACACCGCAGGCAGAAAAGGAAGCAATAATAGAGGCCTTCTGACTCACTTCCGCGTAGATGAAATCTCGCATAGACGATGCACTGTTAGTGCTAGCCGATGCGATGAGCACATGGTCGGAGTTAGATGCACCTCGCCAGAAAGTAGACATACAAAAAAGTATTCAACAGATAGAGAATACTACAACAGCAATGAGGGAAGAAATTAAGAGCTTAGTAGCTCTTCAGAGGATGATAAAGATGAAGGAGATGAATCGCTTGCAACAGGAAGCACAACGGTTGAGAGCACAGGAGATACACATTAATGACCTGCTTCAACCATATCAAGAGCAAATCGTAGAGATAGTCGATACGGTTAAACAAAAATTTACATAGTTCACGGCTACCAGAAATGAAATTGATGCAGCAGAGGACTCCAGTATTAGTCAAGCTATGCTTGACTCGGCACAGGAGCGTGTTGAAGCAATGCAGAATGAAGTCGTAGGACTTTGAGACAAGTTTAATAAGGCTTCGCAGGAAGCCAAGGCAAAGCTATAGCAGGAGAAGCCCACTGGTAGTGGCTCAAGGGCGAGCCACAAGTAAGTGTTAGGGGACTGTTGGAGCAGGGTCCTGCAGCTACAGAAGAAGCTGCTAGTTTAGCGGATAGATAAGTTTTGGCAGAGAGAAGATAAGATAGGGCTATGACGCCGTAGGACGTTTCTAGCTATAGAGCAGAGCTGGAAACCATGAGGAAGAAGACGGAGAAGTCAAGGAAGACGACTGTACCTGAGTGATCGAGAAGAGAGAGCTCACCCACTGCATTGAAGGTAGAAGCAAAGACAGGAGGGCTCAACAACCCTCATAAAGGAAAAGGAGCAACGAGGTTGAAGCATTGAAGACGAAGGACAGAAAAGCAAAGCGGTGCACAGTACCCATGATCAGCGTCGGGAAGCATGGAAGACTGTAGAGAGCTGTGGTGTGACGAAAAGTGGCTACCTCAAGTACAGATATGGCCGACTGTCACTAGTTAGGGTTTTGGGTTACTGTTGGGATAGGCCCACAGTGTTGTAATGGCAAGACCTTCGGGCTGCCTATAAAGGGATATATTTTGTATTGTAAAAGGGTTGGTTGGTCGGTTGGTTAGTTGGTTAGACAGTTAGACAATTGTTGGGTGATATAGATAATATAAGTAACATAGACTGTTGTAAAAGCCAAGCTCTGGTTCTATTATTAGCGGTAGCAATCTTACTGTAACCAGTAGCTGGATTATAGAGCATACATGTAACGATCCATAGGGATCGACGGAGAGGGAAGAGTATATTGTAGGAGTGCAATATAGAGAAGAAAAGAGATCTAAGAGAGAAGATCTTGAGCTGCATATGCGGTGCAGCAGAACTGTGTTTTACCTTCCCCTGAGCTATAATAAAAACATAGTTCTGTGGACGTAACTTCCATCCTGGAGGTGAACCACATTAAAATCGAGCGTTATGTGATTGGATTATGTGTATGTTTACTTGTGCATTTATCAGTCATTTCATGGAATTTATTTACAGTTTAATGAATGGATGTGTCAATCAGTTTGCAGCAATATAGGAGGGTAAACATAAGTTGAAATCTTTGGCATGTTGTATGCAGGTTCATTTATGCTTTTCTTGAAACAGTACTAGTCACAGTATTGAATGGCCTGGTATGTTGAACCTTGTGAGTCGACACGAAAAACGCTAAGCGCGCTGAGCTGTGGGAGTAGGTTATTGCAAGAAGGCGATACCACATCGACAGAGGAGCTGCGGTGCGCGATACCATAGGTTAAGGGCTTAGCGTTGGAACGAAGTTACGTATCGCCTGGTGAGCGGTGATGCGATAAGGATGGAGTCATCACGAGTCAGTGAAAGTGCGTGACGTGGAAAGGGACCGCACGACAGTAGAAGGGATATCTCGCGGCTAGAAGAGCTGTGAGACAAGGAGATCGTGCGACGCGAGCAGAGGAGTCACGCGACGTGCAGAGAAAGAGACCTCGTAGTTAGAGGAGCTGTGAGTCATAAGAAAAGACGCCACAGAACCTGGTCCAAGATGCTTCAGTCCTTGGCCAACCCATTAGAATCACTTCGGGTGAGACTTCAGGCTGTTTCGCGGTCTATTGCTGAAAGGGCCAGTGAGCTAGGGGTGTTGTTGGTTGATTATAGTAAACCCGGGTCTGCCCATCATAACCAACAATACCCATCAACACTTCACAACATTATTTCCTTACGATTGAGGAACCAGATCCCAAGTGTGATTCTTCACTATGGAATTAAATTTTATAGACATAGGCATTTTCCCATTTAGGTGCTCCCTGAGCATAACAAGAAGTGTCAGGATCACATGTTTAAAGAACACATGTGATCATTGCAACAATTACATGTTGTTTCTGACTATGGTTATATCAACCAATACTAGCATCACTAGCATGAATTCCAACATTTTCAATGTTTTAGCATCCCACTGAATTAAACAAGCCAATGATGAATCAAGTCATTTATTGTTATTTGGTCGAGCAGGTGTGTCAAAATTTTCAGTCGATGTAGACTCATTACCCGTTGACTCACAAAAAAAGTTTTTTTGTCTATCGAAACTTGAAAGGAAGGTCTAGTTGATGCATATTCTTTAAGAACATCAAAAGGATTATTGTGAAATAAACAAGAGGAAGAGTTATATAACTTAATGCCTAAAATATTCTCATCAAATATCACATTTCTACTCAATATTATCTATTGATTGACAGGTTCAAACAATTGATAGTATTTTTATTCATCAAAATAGCCCATCATGATGCAAGCATGACCCTTTGCATCTAATTTCTTCTTGTAATTATAACTGATATGTGCCCGAGAAACACATCCAAAGCTTCTAAGGTGTCTAGTATAGGGTTTTATTACTCACAACTTCTCAACATGAGTCACGTCGCTGACAAATACAGTTAGATGAAGGTTCATGAGATAGTTTGAGTAGTAAACAATTTCTTCCCAAACTTTAGTCAAAAGGTCTTTGGCCTGCAGTAGATACCAATCCATTTTGACAAAATTCCTATTCTTCCTATTTGCCACACTATTCTACTAAGGGGTGTGAGGGACAAATATCTATCAATAAATAAAATTCTTCAAGAGATATTCTTCAAACTATTGACTCACATATTCTTCATTTTCTAATCTCAAGCATTTTATAGGTCAACCACATTTCTTCTCATCCAATTCCCTATATTCCTCACATCTTTCAAAGTCATGAATTTTATTTTTCAATAAATAGACCCATGTAAATATATAGAAATCATAAATGAAGGTTAATATATAATTCACACCTACTAATGAGGATTTGTTCTTGTAACGTAGATCACTGTAACAATTTCTAGTCAGTCTTATGCTTTTCATGATTTTTTGGTATCAAAGGGTGCGTAATGATGCTTTCCAAGCACAAATATTATTTAAAATCCATAAAATGGAATAATATTTTGGATTCAAGTAATCATAATTTTTGTTACCATCATATTCAAAATTATAAATTTCACATGTCCAAGTTGTTCATGCCAAATTGGACTTCTATCATCTATATGAGAAATGAGAGTAGTTAGTCCAGTTGATCTGGTATCACAGTTGGAAAATCACATAACGTTTATAGTCTATAATTAGAATCTACATAACATAAAGGAATGTATTCCACCCATTCCTTGGGCCCTTAAATATAAACCGATTTGAATAAAAATCAACATTATTTCCAGTCTATATAAGTTGATCAACTCACATTAGCTTGATAAATCCTTTCATTTATTTAGGGTATCATGTCTACATCATTGTTTATAGCTCTTCTTGACCTTACCTTTAATAAAGTGAGATTTCTGTCCACTACCAATTTTCTATTCATCAAACAATTTTTTTTATATTCTTGATCAATAAATCACAAAAGGTATAAAAGGAAAAGTCCTTACCATCTTCCTTGCATGACATCCAATTGGCACGAAATTAGGATAAGGACACATGATAAAGTGTCTTTAGATTCATATGGACCAGTTCAATGAGTTGTCCATCATTATTTGGAAAAAATGGTCCACGTTCACCCAATTTCAATTGTATATCCTTGATACGACCCAAATAGTCCTCAATCCTTTCAAAGGAACAAGGTTCTAGAGAGATCAACACTTTCTCTATGTCCATCACTTTAATTTTATTAACCTTGTTGAAAAATGACTTCTTCTTATTATATATAACATGAGTGTTATAGCATAATCCACCTTAGTACCATAGTCTTAGACCTTACGCACATTTCATTTGCATTCATGTAGTGATTCCATGCTTTAGACTTAGGGAAGTTGGTCATTTATTGATACTTGAGGTGCTCCTGGTTGATCATTCTACATAGTTGAGGTGCTCCAAGTTGATAATTATGACAATTTAGGCACCCAAATTGATTACATTCAATCGTTATTCACTCTCCATCTCCAATTTCAAGTATTTGGTTTGAATTGAGGCACTAGTACTTGGTTTAGGTGGTTTTTGGCCTTCCGTGGGCATTTATTTCCCTTCTAGAGCCACTCCCACTCACCCATATGATCACCCATGATTGGAATACCTCCATTTATGTTCCATCATGCATTTCCCACATTCACACATGCATTCATGACCATTTTGGATGATTAGAAGGATCATTGGTCAACCTAGGGGGGTTTGAGGGTCAAATCTTGAGCTGACACTTGTATGCATCTAGATGGCCTCCAAGGCCTCATGCGTTTTCCCTATTGTACTATATACTTGTTCCATACATAGTTACATGTTGGAAAACCATAATAATATCTGTTATTGACCTCATGTGTGTATGCATTTTTCACTCTTTCGGCGATTTTGTGCATGTTTTGTAAACAATATCGAATTGTGAGAGTTTATTTGGATCCTATATCTAGATGTGAATCAATTATCATATGGTATCATATATATTTGGAGCTGAAAACAAAATCCATAGTGTTTTATTTTCTGTTAGAGGGATTCTCCAGATACATTCGAGTGTTTTTCATTGTAGGTACATTCAATAATTTGTCACCAAGAGCACAATAAAAAATGGACTAGACCCATGTTTTGTTGACCCAATTCAACTATTTCTAATGGAATTCTGAAATGGTGATTCATATTAGGTCAAAAGGCCTGTACAAGGTCACCATGGGGACAACGGTCGAACCAAACTCTATAGTTGAGAAATCGAAGTTCTTCAACAGAATTAGTGAAGCATTTGGAATAATTTGTCTAAGAATTTTGAGAGACTTTATCTTCCTTTTTTACATTACAACTACTCCCAATGAAGTATGGTCAAATATTGAATCTTTTTTTGGGAAGACTGATGAGATGAGAGGCCACCTACTAAAAAATGAGCTCATCTGCTTGAGTCCAACTCATTTTGAGACAATCCAAGATTTGTTCACCAAATTCAAGCCATTGGTGCTTCCACTCAAGCAGTGTGGCATAGAGAATAAGGAGAAGCAACTCATATTTCCCATACTTTATAAGCTAGGTCTAGAGTAATCTGTGTTTGTAAGCACCTTTCACTCTAGCAATATCACAACTCAAAATTGGGGCATGTCTGCATTGGATGAGTTCATGGAGTCATTGACCCAAGAGAAAGACAAGCTAGTGTAGATAGGTACCATCAAACCCAGTAAAGACCAAGATGTTGCTGAAGGGGTTTTGAATCCATCCAAAGGAAAGAATAAATCTAAGGATTCGAGGCAACATGACAAGAAGAAGAAAGAGAAGACAAAATGCACCTACTGCCACAAAGGATAGCATCTAGAGAGTTCATGTATGAAGAATACCATATACATGATGGTGCAACTATTGGAGAAGAACAACATCCCAGTGCCTGAGGGTTCAAGGAAGAAATATGGAGGTTCAGGCTTAGATAACAAAGAGAGGTGCAATGCATTGGTTGCTGGTTCTCCAGACCCTTCTTCCTTCATCATTGATTTGGGAGCATCAAGGAACATGGACTCTGTCAAATATTTCTTCTAATCCATGTATTATGACAGTGGCCCAAATATTTGAATGGGCGATGATTCATAGATCCAAGCCAAAGGGATTGGCAAGATCGATATTAAAGACAGGTATTTTAATAATGCTAGAATTGGTAGCAAACATACTCTCAGTGTACCAAATGACACACACTGGTGAATATAAGAGAGTAACATTTACTCCATACACAATGGATATCTAGCTGAAATCTTTACCAATAAGGTGGTGGCATTCGGGTTTGTTGATCATCAAGCTATATTGTAAAAATTCTCTCATTTCCTTCCCTACTCCAGAGGAAATGCACTCCTAACTAATTCGAATGAGGCAATAAATTTGTGGCATGAGAGGTTCGTCCATATAAACGACAGATACCTCTAGGCATAGAGCAAATAAGGCACGGTGGAAGGGCTTCCTTCTACAATATATCCAATGGCCCATGCATTGGGTGTGTTTTGGGAAAGCATCCAGAGCACAACTATGAGAAAGAGAAAGGAAGGAGACCTACTCAAGTACTTGGTTTGGTGCATTCAAATATTATTGGGCATCTTCCTACACCCTCATATGGAGTATGAAGGTATGTGTTTACCTTCATAGATGATTTCTCAAATTTTTGTTGGGTTTACTTTCTCAAACTCAAATCTGAATGCTTTGAGACTCTTAAGGTTTGGAAAGCCCTGGTTGAGAATTAGTGTGGGAAAAATATCAAATTCCTTAGGACTGATAATGGAAAGGATAATGTAAACAATAGTTTTTAGTAGCTCTATGAATAATTTGGCATGCAAATGCAACATTCGGTCCCCTACACACCACAATAAAATGGTGTGCTAGAGTGCAAAACCATGGCACTCAAGGAGATGGAAACATGTATGATTGAAGCTAAGGAATTGAATCCTAAGATATGTGATGAAACCATAATTTTTTATACATATTTCCAAAACATATATCCTCACAAATTAGTGGATGGAAAAACACCATATGAGGGTTGGTTTGGTCACAAGCGAAATATTTCGGATTGGGCTAGGATTCCTTCAGAAAAGAGAAAATCCTTGAAACCTAAAATAAAGGATTGCATAATGGTTGCATGTTATGAATATTAAAATGTATACAATATATTTGATTCCTCATCTCAAAATACCTTCATTTAAAGGAGTGTGCAATTCGAATAAGAACTCATGCCAGCGCCCGAACTAGCACCGAGGGAATGCTCACATCCTCTACACCAAGATGATGTAAGTGATGAAAATATTTTTAATATTTATGATTCTTATATTTTTAAATATGATTATTAATATCATGGATCACCCATTCGTCCCAAATTAGATGAGAAAACCATAGAAACAACTGGGGATTTGGCTGGAAATCCACTAGATCCTAGAAATACTATATCACAATTTCACACTGCTTTCTCTGCAAGTAAAATGGTTATTGCTAAGAAATGATTCATGATGGTTGTATATGATACTCAATCATATCGAGAATCATTTGTTAAACTAATATGGAAAAAATCCATCCAATAAGAGTTCAACTCATTACAAGAAAATGAGACTTGGGAATTGTTTCCCTTGGCCTCCAAGAGGAAGCTAGTGCAATGAAAATGGGTCTATAGGAAAAAGTGTCTACTGATGGGTATGATATAAAGTATAAGGTGAGTTTGGTTTCCAAATTCTTATCTCAATTCCAAGGAGTGGACTATACAAATACATTTGAACTGGTTGCAAAGATGGACTCTATCAAACTAATTTTAGCCATTGCCGCATCTAAGTGTTGGGAGGTTCACCACATGGATGTGAAGAGTACATTTCTTCATGGTGAGATTCAAGAGGAGATATATATGCAGAAAAATTAAGTTTTCCAAGATGATCCTTCTCTTTTATGCAGGTTAAAGAAGTCTCTCTATGGCCTCAAGAAAGCCCCTAAGGCTTGGTATGCCAAGATGGACAATTTTCTGCTATCACTTGGATTTGAAAGATGCAAATTTGATCCTAATTTTTATTTGAATAATATTGGTGATGTATTGAATTTAATTTTACTCTATGTTGATGATATTTTTATTACATGTAGCTACACCAAATAAATGGGGTTAATCAAGTCTTCATTGCATAGTGAGTTTTCCATGACCAATCTTGGATTGTTGAAGCAATTTCTTGGTTTGCAAATTGAGCAATCTGAAAGATGGATCAAGGTCAAAAAAAAAAATTATGCTTCAGACATTTTATTTAAGTTTAAGATGTCTAAATGTAAGGAATCCAAGTTCCCATTCCTTTCTGGTATCAAACTAGGTGAAGTTGGTGAGTCTCCATTGATGGACAACTCATTGTATAGACATGTAGTCGAGAGAATGTTGTATATTACACACTCTCGACCTGATTTGGGTTATGTTGTATGTGATGTAGAAAGGTATATGTATCAGCCTCATTATATCCATTTGAAGGAAACCAAGAGGATCCTTCACTATGTGCAAGGAACCAGACACTTAGGGGTACAATATGCTCCTAATTCTCCACTAGAACTACTTGGATTTACTAATTTTGATTGGGTTGGTGATCCCATTGACAAGAAATCCAATTCAGGCTATGTATTCATGCTAGAAAAAGGTCCCATATTATTTCCAAGAAAGAAACAAAACACCATCTCCCTATCTTCAACTGAGACCAGGTATAGAGGAGCAGTGAGCGCAACTACATAATGTATGTGGTTGCAACGTATTCTTCGGGAACTTGGAGTTGCATTGGATTCACCCACAGTAATTTGGTGTGAAAATAAAAGTGAAATAAATATTTCCACATATCTCATGCAAATACAGAGGACCAAACACATTGAGACACACATGCACTACATCCAGATCTTGGTGCATGATCAGGTGATAGCCTTGCTGTATCACCCATCTACAGAGCAAACTGCTAACATTTTCACCAAGTGCTTCATGGAGAATATCTTCACCTAACTGAGATCTCTTATTGGATTGGGTGATACATGGTGATGGATAACATTCACTTTCATATTTTTTTCTCCATTTCCATTTTAAGGGGAGTTTTTTTCCTATGTGGTTTTCCTCCTTACCTTGTTTTTATGGGAAAATAAAACTTTCTGTTATATGAGGTGGCTTGAGCCTTTGTTTCCAAGGCCTCCATGATATTTTTGGTTAAGTAGTACTAAGTAAGGATTAAGGGGGGGTGTTAGAGAATAATCCACCTTAGTACCATAGTATTAGAACTTAGTCACATTTCATTTTCATTCATGCAGTGATTCCATGGTTTATACTTAGGGAAATTGGTCAGTTATTGACATTTGAGGCACTTCTGGTTGATCATTTTGCATAGTTGAGATGCTATGGGTTGATAATTTTGAAAACCTAGGTGCCAACATTGATTACAGTCAACCACAATGTGCACCCCATCCCCAATTTTAGGGATTTGGTTTGACTTGAGGCGCTAGTACTTGGTTTAGGAGGTTTTTGGCCTTCCTTGGGAATTTATTTCCCTCCTAGAGCCCCTCCCACTCACCCATGTGCTCACCCACGCCTTGAATACCTCCATTTATGTTCCAACATGCATTTTACATGTTCATACATGCATTCGTGACTTTTTGGAATGATTAGGAGGCTCATTGGTTCACCTAGGGGGGTTTGAGGGTCAAATCTTGAGCTGACACTTGTATGCATCCAGATGGCCTCCAAGGCCGCACAAATTTTCCCTATTGAAATATATACCTGATCCATACATAGTTACATGTTGGAAAATCATAATAATATCTGTTATTGACCTCATGTTTGTATGCATTTTTCACTCTTTCAACTATTTTGTGGATGTTTTGTAAACAATATTGAATTGTGAGAGTTTCTTTGGCTCCTAGAACCAAATATGAATCAATTCTCAAAATGATGATTTCCAATATGACTTGTATGAAATGTAATATCCCTCAAAATTTAGGTTGTAATCACCCCAAAATCCTCATTCTTCTTTTCATTGATGACAAACTTTGCTTGGTAATAAATTGGAAATGGAATGGTGATCTTAGTATAATTCCAGTACCTTTAACTTAAAAAATGTTTCAATATTTGACACCTATATTGCATAATTATGGCCATTTAGAATAACAGGTTCTATATTGTAAGCCATCTTTCTGATATCAAACAGATATGATCCAAGTTCAAAGGCACCCGTCGACAAATATTCATCCTAGAGTTGAGAAACCCTAGATATGAATTATAATGATTCATATAAAATAGGATAGGTCAAGATCAATATATTACATACCATGTTGGGAAACCCCTTTGAACAACTAGACATAAAAGAAATAATGAAAGGGATACACATTCCAAGAGGAGGGTTGGTGTCTGAAGACACTGGTTATATCACCTTAGTAGAATGCATTGTTATCAGAACAACACAATGCATTATCACATATAAGATTCTCATCATAAGTTGATATCAATATAATCCATAGAGTTGTTCATTATAGTCTCCATATCTAACAAAAAATATTGAAGTGAGTATGATTTGATCCATAAATTAAGGTTGTTAGTTCTAAGTGTTTCCAAGAAATCCACAACGTCATGTTGATTATCAACTACTTTAGTTGATTTGACCATTTTATCTTCAACTGATCAATCAACCACTAATCGAGCCTCTAGTTGATTACTCAGCTAGTTGATTTTTTGTCTCCAGAAGATCCAAAGGTGTGATGCTCCTGCATAAACTTTAGTTCCAACTATGTTTTTAATAAGTTTGATTGTGAGTCTCAGCTAGAGTTCTATAATGAATATTGGTTATACAATATTAATTATACATATGTTAATATAATTACATATGAATCAAGTGAACTAGGTAGAGGATCTGATATCTATTCAAGGTATTATTTGTTCATGACTATAAAAAAATCTCAATAATTAAACAAATACCACCTACTAGCAAGGATGGACTAATAGTGAAGAATGTAAAGTTTAAAAGTACACTACAAGTGATCATAAGGATAATTCTCTCTTTTAATATTTATTTTACATCTTGATAGCTAAATAGTTACTTATAATAGATAGGAGCTATTGTAACTACCCACCTCCAATGCTCGGGCAGCAGGCGAGGACCAATATCTGCACACACAAATAAGGACACCATCACTCCACACATACAAATATCAACCAGCTCAAACTACACTATATATAAAGATGAACATAAAAACATCATGCATACATACCAGCTGGTCCCCATGCCTGGCTAGGAGGTCAGGCCATATCAGCGTCCCCCTGATTATCCATACCCGTGTACGGGTACTCCTCAATCACCACTGGAAGTTGTCACCACTGCTCTAACAGCTCCCTAGTAAAGAAGCGACCCACTCCACCGCCACCCTCCCGGATCATCATTTGGAACCACCGATACATCCATGGCTCCCATGGACCACTATCCTGCACAGCCTAGTGCAGACACAGTGTAGGTACTTTCTCGAAGAAGAAAGCACACACGAAGGAGCCAAAACAAAATCCTTCCCCAGATGACTTCAACTTGTTCAGCTGACGTCGAACAACCTGAAGGTACATATGGCCCCATACATAGTACATGCCCCCTATAGCACACTCTACTAGCTCAAACTGCCCTCTAGATGTCTTGTGGCTCCCCATGGAACCCAAGATACATATTAATAGTGTCGCCACCACCTGTGGGGGTCAAATGGGGTCAAATGAGGGTCATGAATGGGTGTCCTTGGGTGGTGTAGTCCATGTAGAGCTGAGTGAGGGATTTTTTTGGTTAACATATTTCCCCATAATGTGTGAGGGCAGGATCTCATTGTATGGCCGACGGACATCATAGGATTTGCTGCGTGGAGGTGGTGCTTCTGGGGTTGGGGCATGGTGGCTTTTTGTTTTTGTATTAATATGGTTCCCATCAATGGGTGAGATACAAATAATGTGTGACATGTATATGGACGAGGCGGGCATCCCCATGCTCGTGACAATGTCAAAAGAATAATTTGATCTATGCTCTAAAATGCAAGAGCCGATCATATACAACTGATGATACAATGATGGTTGCCTCAATGTGAGGCTGAATACAATGCTGATCTGGTGCATTGGATCCATGGAATTATTATGGAATGCTATATCTTCATGACTGGCGGTGTGGTGGATCTGGAATGGTACATAGCTGTATGGACTTGTTGTCAGAGTCTCTGTGGTACAAGTATGCTGCATCAATCATAAATCTATATAGAAGCACTGTTGGGGCTTCTGAACACTGTCTCGAATGCAACCTAGAAATCACAAGGGACATGACCTATTTATGTCCCTCGAGTAGACTCATCAATGTGCTAGAGTCAGGTGGCATCCAAGGTCTTCGACCAAATACTATGCGGACCAAACCCTGTACAAATCTCAACGGTGTGATGATGTAGTTGGAGTTGAGCACATGAGAAACAACCATCTCAAGAGGCACTAAGGACTCCTCTCAAGTGGTCCAAGGAACTCATCAATGAGGTTAATGAAACCAGGATACAAGGACCTCTAGTTCTATCCTCTAGAATATGTGTGTTGTCTTCGATAGAGGGAGACATGCCCCTAGTCAAGGAAATGGTGGTTCCTTGACTAGAAGCGCGAGGGAGATAACTGAAAGGTATGATATAATCTGTGGACTGACCCAGTGAATGGGGGGGGAGGGCGAGGGAAAGAATTGAACAGGGGTAGGGGGAGTGTGGTAGACTCAAACTTCCTTTGTTTAGAATATGACAACAGGGCGGACCAGGCATCAAATGAAACTTAACTCATGAGAATGGGATCATAGCTGTAATACCGGGAATGTCGCTACAGATGGGAAATACTTGGAGGAGGTAGACGCTTTTGATATTGATGGGATCCAAGGAAGACACATTGCAGAGTACTTTGAACAAAGGCAACCCAATGTGGGATTTTTTCCAAACTATTTTCTATGGAGTGGTGTCTAGAGACACCGTTATGGTACAATCTCATGGATTTTTTGTGAGCCCGAGAAGGTAAATGCTCGATGGTGCTTTCAATTTTAGAGAGTCTAAAATCACGAAGAAGACTCTAGTGGGGGATATTTTTCATTGGTAGTCTCCTATGCCTGAAAAAGGATAAAAGTATACATAGGAGAGCTCACTCATCCTGTAGGGGATGAGAGACTTCTTTACCATTGGTAGTCCAATCAAGCCGAAAAAGGTTAAACCTAACTGACTGGATTGTCATTCAAATACTTTTACGAGCATGAATGAAACCAAGTTTGCTTGGTAATATTTTCTTGATGAGAAGGCTGGAAAAGAGCTTAATGACAACCCATGGTGAGATTTTTCATAAAGTGCGGCCCCTCTGCCCGAGAAACCATAAAAGTGTGCAGAGGGGAATGATCTTGGCTTTAATACACCAAGGTGGTCCTTTTCATTTAATTGTCTACATGGTCCGCAAAAGGAGGTAAATGAGACGATGTAGACGCCCTTTCCTATACTTTAGCGAGAAGGAAAGGAAGCATCTACGCTCGGCTATCTTTTCATTGCTTTAAGGAGTTAGAAAAGAGCTTAAACAAAACTCCAATATGGTCAACCGACTGCGGTGGCACTGGAGGTGCTCCATGTCAGGATGGTGAACAGAGGTCCAAAGGTCAGTCGCATAGTATGGATGGAGCAGAAGGCTCTCAAACATACCAATACATGCATGGGATAGATCACGACAGAGGCTCATGAGTCGGTGCGGAAGAGGAACGCAAACTAAGGTGGCTCTCAGACAGAGGTCAGGAGAATGTGTGTGTGTTGCGATGGATGGACTTGACTACATGTGATGTGAGTGCAAGTCGTGGGGTAGTTATATGCCAAACACATACAAGAAAAATAAATTGTTTTGTGGACAATGGTCCAAAGGTCTGCTTAAGGTGCGGTGGATAGAGAAGAAAACTATGTGTTAAAATACAAAATAAGAAGAAAAAATGGTAACCCTTAATGGGCGGTGGCCTGAAAACTCGCATAAGTAGTGGTCGAGAAGCGTGATACAAGTACAGGTCCATAGACACTCGCATTGTCATGTCATGGCTCGTGAATCAAGGTGACTTGTGGGAAATGGTCCCGAAATTAATTTATTAAACATGAGATGATGGTCACATAAAGAGATAGAGGGAGGAATTATGAAACCAGTCGCACAAACGACGTCTCAAACAGAGTCTGTATGGTCCTGTTATGTTCATCGAATGAAATTAGGTTAAATGGGGCCTATATAAGGGTGGGGTCCACTTGATGAGGTGCCATTGTCACTGTTCATTGTGGAGTTGGAGAGGTGGGCCCTAAATCTTCATTTGCTGATTTCTCTTTATCCGACCGATGGTTTTGAGTGCCGCGACTTGCAGGTAAGAGCTCTCGCTGAATCTCATCTTTTTGGTGGTTTATTTTCTAGATTTGGTCGCCTAGAGGACCTCCATGAGTAGTTTGGGGTTTCATGGAAGCAAGTCACTCTTTTCAAAGGAAAAGGCGTGACCTGGTCACATCTGTGGGGCCTACTTGAGCAACCTAGTCACTCATTTGGCCCAAACAGGTGTGACTTGACCTCTATTGGGTGTTTTTTGATGATGGCTGTCGCTGACATCTGGGTTTTTGCTTGTGCAGGATGGTTGAGATCAAGTGGCAAGAAAGAGACTGAAAAGACCTCCGGGAGGCATCATTATGAGACAGGAATGCAAGAGATACATTGGCCTATTGCAGATTGCTGAAGTTCATGAGGATACCCCTCATGAAGAGCTTGGGTTTGCTGTTGCAAACATTGGTGAGTTTCTGGGATGTTGATGAGGAGGCGTTCCTCTTTCAGGGCCAACGTATTGAGATTGTGTTGGTAGATGTGTACTTCTTTACTGGGTTCCCTATGTTGGGAGTGGTTGGTAATTTGGCACCTATGTTGTCTCGGTGGGAAACACTGGAGGAGCTATGTGACAGACATTGCTATGCTACGATGTATGTGCATGGCTCGTATATCCTGATGTGTGACATTGAGGAGTTGTCGAAATGGGTGGTGGTGACACTATTACTGCGTATCTTGGGTTCCACGGGGAGCCACAAGATCTCTAGAGGGAAGCTTCAGCTAGTAGAGCGTGCGATAGGGGGCTTGTACTATGGATGGGCCCAAATGTACCTTCAGGCTATTCGGTGTCAGCTGAACAAGTCGAAGTCATCTGGGGCAGGATTTTGTTTTGGCTCCTTCCTATGTGATTTCTTCTTCGAGAAAGTACCTACACTGTGTCCACACTGGCCTATGCATGATAGTTGTCCACGGGAGCCACAGATGTACCGATGGTGCTAGATGATGATCTGAGAGGGTGGAGGCAGAGTGGGCCACTTCTTTACTAAGGAGCTATTAGAGCAGTGGTGACAAATTTTGGTGGTGATCGAGGAGTACCCGTACGTGAGTATGGACTATCAGGGGGACCTCGATATGCCCTGACCTCCTGGCCAGGCATGGGGACTAGCTGGTATGTATGAGTGATGTTTTTATGTTCATCTTTATACATAGTGTAGTTTGATCTAGTTGATAGTTGTATGTGTGGACTGATGGTGTCCTTATTTGTGTGTGTAGATATTGGTCCTTGCCTGTCGCCCGAGCATTGGAGGCGGGTAGTTACAATAGCTCCTACAGTGGTTCCTGTTGGGAGCTCCCACAGGCGATGGTGGGAGATGGATGGAGTGCTACCGTATCTAGAGCGGCTTTCTACTGGGGTCTCAGATGATGGCTGGCAGCATCTAAGTAGTGAGATGATTTTTTCTATTCACAACCTTCCTCTAGAGTGGACTGGTGTGATGAGGAAGATGGCTATGGATTGTGAGCACTTTCGTCGGGTGGCGAGAGGTGATCTTCCTGCAGAGGATGAGTCCTCTGAGGAAGATGATGACACCAAGTTAGATGACGAGTCTAAGTCGGAGTAGTAGCCTATTGGGGCTGTCCCTAGTGCATTGGTTCACTTAGGGGTTTTTGTGTCACTATGTATATCCTACTGAGAAAGCATATGTTGCTTCTCATTTTTGTATTGGACATGTTTTGGACATGCGACTTATCTATTTATCTATATATATTTTTGATGCACATGGATGCGCTTTTATGGTTTTATTATGTGAGTATTTTTATGATGATGTGGAATGTAAATGCCTATGTGATGTATTATTACACTGTGTGTGTATTTTTTAATATGATTATGCATGATGCTGTGGTTGTATGTTTCCTATATGCAATTGTGAATGTGCCAATTTAGAATATCATTAGCCATTTGATCTGTGACACTATTGAGGTTTCTAGGAACATGTGTGAATGTGATGGATTCAAATGCTCTAACCATCTGTTTAGTGCGTAGGAATTTTCTAAAGAGGCAGGGATCACGTACGTGATAGTAGTTGTTCAACTGAGAAACAAGCAATTGGGAGTCTAAGAATACATCAAGATGGTGAATGCCTAACTGGAGAGTAGCGGCCAAGAGGCCATTGATACCATCATATTCTTCCTGGTTGTTGGTCACGGTGCCCACGCATATTTTGTCATTGTGGATCAATTCATGCGATGGGGAGTAGATGACCCATGCAACCGAGGTGAGGTTCAGAGACCATCCCCTTGCTCCATCAGTGAATCCCATATACCGGTTTGAGGTGTAATCCATCTGGAGTAGTGAGAGGAAACAATACATAAGACTCAACTTTGAAAAATGTGTAAAACAAAAAGGGAGAAAGACTATAATACAAGTTGTAACATTTTCACTCAAAGGGGTGACGTTAAAGAGAAAGTCGTTTGGACTTTCTAAGGATCAGTGGTCATTCCTTTGTGTGACACGATGAATCCTCGTAGATAGCTCGTTGGGACATAGAAAACACACTTGAAGGGGTTCAAGTGGATTTCATACTTGCGACATTGTAGGAAGAATTGTCGCAGGTCATCTATGTGCTTTGTTTGCTCCTACGACTGCACAATGAGGTTGTCGAGACAAACCAACATAATGTGAACGAGGTCGCGGAAGCATTGTGTCATGGCACGCTAGAAGGTGGCTCCAACATTTTTCAGGCCAAAGGGCATGACTCGATATGCAAATATGCCCCACGGGATTGTGAATGCCATCTTATAACAGTGTTCTTTCTGGATTTGGATTTGGTTATATCCAGAAAAATCATCCATGAAGGAAAATGCTTCATGTCCAGCGCATGCATCGATGATCTGATCGATGAAGGGTGTGGGGAAGTTATCTTTGGGACACGCCCTGTTGAGGTCATGGAAGTCTATGCAAACATGAATGGTACCCTATTTTTTGTTCATGGGAATAGGATTAGAAACCCAAGTGGTGTACACAATGGGGTAGATGAAGACGACAGTGTGTTGCTTCTCTATCTTTGCTTTAACCGTAGCCACTTTGGAAGGGTGAATGGTCCATTGATTTTGGCGTATAGGTGCCACATCAGGTCATGTGTCGATGTGGTGTTCCATGATGGATGGATCTAAGCTGGGCATTTCAGTGTACAACCAAGCAAAGATGTCACAAAATTCTTGGAAGAGAGCTTTGTAGGCAGCGACCTCTTCCAAGGAGCAACATGCCCCCAGCATGATTTCTTCAACAACCTTAGAATTGGTTGAGATGTTGATTTTGATGGTGGGTGAAATGTTGGCCATGTTCCCTTCTTCGAAGGCATCTGGTGTTGGGATGGGGTTCTTGAACCAGTTGACTTTCCCATGGATGAAATATTTGGTCTCCACGAAAAATTGGTCTGATTGCGACACAAGTTCTTCGGGGAGGAAGAACAAGCGATGGTGCATGTCATCCCATGGCTATTTCGGGGCGGTTAGAGCTTCAAGTATCTCCTCATCATTGCTGACACACCGAAGAGACAGGTCTGATGGATCATCATTTGGGGTGGAGATAAGCGGGTCAGTTGAACTGGACATCATGTAGATGGACATGGTGTCTAAAGAAGGTGGTGGGGGGTGAACTTCTTTGATCAAGGTGATTTCAGATTCAAGGGAATGTTGACAGAGGTTAGCTAGAGCCATTCAAAATTCAGGCAAGTTTTGGCAATGGTGAGAGTAATGTCCATAAAAATCGCAAAGGGTGCAAGCATGGTTTGTTCTCAATGCCTTGTTTCTGACTATTGCCGCGGTTGGAAGTTCAACCATAGGGATGTTTTTGTTTGTATCCATGGCATCTAAATATGCATGGATCATTGGGATTTCAGGGAAACTCTGAGTTGGTTGGCCCTGTTGCTCACAGACGGTGCAAGGCGGGACTTGTTACGGTTCTGCGGTGGCTTTGGAATTCATTCCCTTGGCCCTTTTCAGGTGGGGCGGTGCTGGTGCAGGTGTGGTGGTTGGATTTTGCGGACTAGGTGGAGGGTGAGATTCAATCCCAATGGATTGCACCCAGGTTAAAACAACCTGGAGTATTGCTGGTTGAGCCTGTGGATCAAGATACCACACCAAAATTCCCAATGTAAAGTTGGGTAGGCTGAAGGTGGCCATTATCAGCTTGCTCATAACACTAGGCGGGGGGAAGAGGAAGGGAATTGTATGGACTAGAGATGAGCCTAGATAATTTCTTGACGGTTGCATGTGGGGATGCGGTTTTGGTTGTGGCTGCACAAAATGCTGCTGCTATGGATGATGTTGCGGCTGCTGTTGGTATTGCAGCTGCGGATGATGTTGTGGTTGTGGTTGGGGCTATGGCTGCGGTTGTTGTTTGGGTGCAGTGGTGCTGGATGAGACCATGCACAAGTCCATAGTCTCTATTTGTGTTGGTGGCGGTGACACTGAGGGGAAAGAACACATATTTCATTAAATTTGGAATTAAACAGTGGATCTAGAATTCCAAAATAACCAAAAAAACTCAATTATGGCATTGTTCTTGTAATAAAATCTTTCCAAATTTAATGAAATATGTGTTAAAGGAGCTATCATGGTGGGATCGACAAACAACCCAGGGCCCACATTCAACAATGGGGGGGCTAGTGTGTTTTCAATCATAGTGTTGATTGCAGGGACAACATTAGCATGTGTAGTCATCCCTTGTGGCTCAATGGTGGTGATGGTAGGGATAACGTTGGCAGGTGTTGTTAACCCTTGCGGATCATGATAAGTGAGTTGATAAACTATCACAATATTCCCTTCATGAGGGAACATCATGAGATGGAAGATAGTTGATGTGACTACTCTCATGGCATACATATAACTTCTCCCGAGGAGAATGTTATAGTCCAGTTGAGCGTTGACAACCTCTATGTCGATCAGCACTGTCTTCCCGCCTAATGTGATGGGGACATGGGGGAGGATTCCTTGGGCTTTAGTGGGATGGCCATCATAAGCTCACAGAGTTGTGAAGGATGGCTGCATAATTGGTGATCCCAGTTTCTGCTAAACCAACATAGACATAATGCACGTAGATAACCCCTCATCTACTATGCACCGGTACACAACCAAGTTTTGGATGGATACCAGGATTTGGAAGGCGATGGTCGATGGCATGCGTGGTTCTCCATTCTTTGTGTCGAACATGATCAACTTGGATTCAAAGGGGTCTACAGCCCCCAGGGCAGCTAGTAGCGCTTTCCACTATGTTGGGCATGTTTTGAGTACCTCCAGGGAAGACATTGCCATTGGTGTTTGGGCCAGATCATCCACAATGCTATAGTTGACTGCAACTCTAGCTGTGGCATTATTGGAAATCCTACATATGGGTGGGCATAGGAACGGGGGTAACTAAAGAGGTAGGTTGAATATTTTAGATGTTGATGCCACTGATGTGTCAATGGGTTCGGTGTTGGCTCCGTATTGATTCCATCTAGTTTTTAAGTTGGCCTCTTCAGTCGTCATGGCTAGTAGGTGGTGAACACTTATTTTAGCTATGGGAGGTGCCCTCGAAGCATTGGGATTGGGTTGGGGAGGGGGCATGGTTGCCACCAACCCATGGACAGGTAGTGGGTTTTGAAGCACCATAGGAGGAGGTCATTGTGGTACTGGGTTGGGTTGGGCTTGGTTCCTGGCATTGGCGGCTTGTGGGGCCTTGTTTTGAATGGTCTTCTTAGCACGACCCATGAGGGGACACTCAAATGTGTAGTGCCCATAGACCTCACAGAGTGTGCATGGTTGGTTTGTGCGCAACGGGGCGTTGCGTCTAGGAGCATTTGGTCGTGGGGGGTTTTGGGTGGGTTTGTTTGCTGTGGAATTATTGGGAGGATTTGGTTGTTAACCGCCTCCCTGTGGCTGGTTATTGGCTTGGTTATGGGGCCAATTATTTCTAGCTTTCCCTTGTTGATTATTGGGGGCAGGCTGGTTGGGACAGTTTTGTTATGCAAATACTTGTCCCAACGGAGCGGGTTGAGCAAGGGCGGGGGCTTGAACCGCTTTCACTAGTCGTGCATAATAAATTTGGGTGGGTTGTGGTGCCACAAACGTGGGAATTTTCCCCATGTACTGCCTGAGCCTGCTGTAGTGGCGCATGTTGTGTATAGGAAGTTATTGCTCCGAACTGGGACATCATTCTAGCATATTCCAGAGTTTGGTTTTGGTAAGCAACACTAACAGTGTTGGTTGGTTGTGGTCTAACAATAGGTGTTGTTAGATGGTGCTTTGGCTGTTGGGAGACTGAGCCTATGATGCCATCTGCAGCATGAGATGCCCCTGGTGCATCCCGGTAGGAGGTGCTTGGTCGGGGGGCGTCTGGAATGACCGTGTACAAATATCCAGACTGGGCGTAGATAAGGTCAAACTGTTGGGCTTTCAGTATGGCCTCCTCTTCGGATTGGGGATGTTCGGATGCGATGTCATTTGCTATGGGCGGGAGCAAGGTCTTAAGGAACCAATTCAAGAATATCATGTTGTCAAATTGGATTTTACATAAGCTGCGATGTCGCCGCCACTCATGGATGTGGTTGGTTATATGTGTCGCAGTGCTTTGGAGATAGGATAATAGGATCTCCACCCCTTCGTCGTATCTGACGAGGAGTTGGAAATACTATAGGAACATGAAAGCTACGGAGTTGAAATCTGGATATTTGGCCTATGGTAGCTCAATGTACTATTTGGATGCGGCACCTCTAAGGGTGCATTGGAATAGCCTCAGCCTGATGGAATCATCTATGATGCTTTTGGAGGAGCACCATAGATGGAATGTTATAATATGGTTCTGGGGACATTCCCCTGCCTTGCCTTCAAACTTGGGGATTTTTTATGGAAACTTAGTTGGCATTAGAGGCCAAAAAGCTTGATGGCGAATGGGGTCGTTTGTTAATCGAGCCAAATAAGGCAAGTTAAGATGATCCATGAAAGACGGATTTGACCCCAGATTGATGTGAGATGGGGAAGGGATGGTGGTGGGGTTTCCAGGTGGATAATGTACATGCATAACTGGGGTATTGGTTGTTCCATTGTCGATGGGCCAATGCCCCCAATTGTGGTGGGAGGGACAGTGTGGGTGGAGGGGACATCGCCCCCATGTATGACAGTAGGGGCAATGTAAGTGGATGGTCCATTGCCCCCCTGTGTGGTAGGAGGGGCAGTGTGTGTGGAAGGGCCACTGCCCCTGTGTGTTGCAAGTGGGCCGGCTTGGCTGGTCACTTTGGATGGTGGCAGTTGACTGATGATAGTTTGCATGACTATGGTTGGGCCACCTACAGGGTAATTTGTGACAGTTTGTGGTGTGGACATGGGTCCACTTGCCATGGTTATGCCAAAAAATGGATCTGGATTTGCACTAGCCGTGGGGCTTAATGGTGCAGTATGGAGGTCTGGTTCAGACTCGTATGGGTCTGAATCTGAATCAGAGGTTGTGTGGCCTTTTGATGGTTTGGGAGATCACAAAGAATGGTTTCAACAGTGTCAGTTTAATGTCTCAAATGGTGGTGGTTCACCTCTTAGGCACAAGGAAGAGAGTGGGGGATCAATTGTGTTAGATGTTTATCAAACTGATCGGAATGATGTTTGGACCCCGGTTTCAATGGATTCCTATTGGTTGTATGTGGTCACTTGACCACCAAGACTGCTAGAATATAGCGCTTGGCTTTTTCCTCATAGGCATTTCTACTCAATCGGTGGGGGTTGTTTCCTGTTTCGCTTGTCAATTACTCTCAGTGGTGTTCAGGTACACAGGGTACTCCCAAAATATTGAACACCTTGAGCAACCGCTTCACACAAATAGATCACAGATCAACACACCGATGTTTATCACGTGGTTAAAACCCTCAAGAGGGAAACAGTCCATGGCCCCAGCCAAGTAGCTACTTTGAGCAATTTATTATGCAAAAGAAAGAAAGTTACATGAGCTTCTCATAATCGATCAACTAGCCAAGGACCCTCTATGCTATTTAAATAGAGATCATAGACCAATTAGGTGTTAATCCATGGATCAATGGTAGGTATGATCTAAGAGAAGTTGAACCATTGGATCACTCTATGTCTAGAACATATCGTGACCGTCAGATTAGAATATTTACAAATGCATACTAATGCATACTAAAGAAACACACTTTTACCTGATGAATATATTACACAAGTTGATCTTAACTAACTCCTAAGTGTCTAAATATCCTAACATCCCCCCTTAAGAACAATTTTGGATAGGATTGAAGGATTTACAAAAGTGACACTATTAGGAGAAGGAAGGAGGCATTATAGCCTATCCCCCCTTAAGGACACATTCCTGAACTCCTAAAATAGGCTTAAGTTTAGAAAACTTTGCTTCTGTAAGAGACTTGGTGAAGATGTCTGCAAATTGGTCATCTGTAGGGCAATAGAGAACTTCAATAACACTATCATGAACAAGATTTCTGATGAAGTGCATGTGTAGCTCAATGTGTTTGCTGTGCTGATGTAGAGCTAGATGTTTGGCAAGCTTGATGGCACTTTGATTGTCGCACCAAAGTGGAGTAGGTTGCTGCTGCTCAAATCCAAAATCTGAAAGGATCTGTTGAAACCATAAAGCTTCCTGACTGGCATTAACTGCGGCTCGATATTCTATTTCTGCTTAAGAAAGAGCAAGAGCTTGTTGTTTCTTACAATCCCAAGTGACAGGTCCAGATCCCAGACTAAAAACATAACTTGCAGTAGACTTTCAATCATCAGGATCACCGGCCCAATCTGAATCAGTGAAACCAACCAACAAAGGTTTCCCCCCTGTACTGTAATGATTCCCAAACTGAATTGTACCTCGAATATATCGAAGTATTATTTTTGCTGCTTTCTAGTGACTTTCATCAGGAGTTTGCATATAAAGGGCAACATGACCAATGGAAAAGGAAAGGTCAGGATGGGAATGAGTCAAGTATAAAAGACTACCAACAATCTGACGATACAAGGTGGCATCTACTTCAGGGGAAGTACAAGTGGAAAATTTTTTGACTCCAGACTGGAAGGGAGAAGGGGCTGGTTTACAATCTTCCATGTGGAAGTGATGAAGAAGGTCACAAGCATACTTAGACTAGGAAAGAAAGATTCCTTCTTTGGTTTGCAATACTTGGATACCAAGAAAATAATGCAAATGTCCTAAGTCTGACATTTCAAAATTTTGCTTAAGACTAGATTTCACATGGGTTATAAGTTTAGGGTCACTACCAGTAAGGATAAGATCATTAACATAAAGAACAAGTATGATGAGATGGTTTCCTACTTTCTTGGTATAGACATTGGGGTCAGAATGACATCTAGAAAAACCAGTGTCAAGGAGAAAGCTATCCATTTTGGCATACCAAGCTCTAGGATCTTGCTTAAGGCCATATAAGGATTTCTTAAGGAGACAAAGAAGGCTAGAGTTATTCTAAACATATCCAGGAGGTTGTTCCATGTAAATTTCCTCATATAAATCACCATGTAAGAAGGTATACTTGACATTCATTTGATGGAATTCCTAGTTATGTAAGGCTGCAAGGAAAAGAACAAGGCGAATGGAGTTCATTTTTGCTACAGGGGCAAAGGTTTCATTATAGTCAATCCCTTCAACTTGGGAAAAAACTTTGGCAACTAATCTTACCTTAAGTCTTTCAACACTTCCATCTGATGCATACTTAGTTCTGTAGACCCATTTACATCTGACAATTTTTCTTCCTTTTGGAAGAGGAACAAGATCCCAACTATCGTTCGACTTTAAGGAACGATATTCTTCATCCATAGTTGCATCCCAATCTGGATTTCCTGAAGCTTCTGCAAAAGTTTCTGGATCATGATTCTTAGAAACTTGAGCATAAAAAGAAGAGGCTCACTGAAATTTAGAATGTGTTTGATGTTGATCTCTAGGATCACAGGAAAGATCACCAGCTGCTTCACATGTTGAACGGACCCATCGAGGAAGTATTGGTGCTGGTGCAATTGGAGGAACATGAGCAGGCGGAGGTGGATTTTAATCCTCATTGTCATCATCAGAAAATGGAGTTGAAAACCTATCAAGGAAGCTGGAAGAAGAAGAAGAAGAAGGCACAATCACTGAATTAGGCTCGTAGGCCAAAGATGGCACACCCGCCAAGTTAGGCTCGCAGGCCAAGAGATTTTCATCAAATTTAACATCTCTTCTAATGATTATATCATGTGAATGGGGCTGAAGAAGTCTATAACCTTTTGCATCTTCAAAATATCCAACAAATATGCACTTTTCACGTTTAGGCTGCAATGCTTTCTGTTTTTCATCCAGAATGTGAGCCCATGCTTCACAACCAAACACACGAAAGTGACTTACATCTGGTTTAATTTTACTCCATGCTTCTTTCAGTTTTATACCTTGTAAAACTTTAGTGGGTGTGCGATTAACTATGTAATTTGCACAATTTATGGCTTCAGCCCAATATTGAAGACTTAGTCCCTTAGATTGGATCATACAATTAGCCATTTCTTTTAAAGTGTAGTTCTTCTATTTAGCTACACCATTTTGTTGTGGTGTATATGGAACAGTGTGCTATTGTTGGATTCCTTGTTTAGTGCAGAAAGTAGTGAAATTGTTGTTAACATATTTTCCTCCATTGTCATATCTTAACTTAATAATTTGATGACTAGATTGTTTTTCAACAAGGGCCTTGTAGGCCAAGAACATGTTAAATACTTAGCTCTTAAGTTTTAGGAAGTAAACCCAAGTGCATCTGGAGTAGTCATCAATGAAATTTAAGAAATATTTGAAACCAGAAAAGGATGCAGATGGAAGAGGACCACACAAGTCACTATGCACAAGCTCCAAAGGAACTAAGGCATGCCAAGAGGCACGTTTGTCAAAACTGTCCCAATGATTTTTTTTGAGTACACAACCGGAACAAACACCATCCTTGCAAGATACCATCAGAAGACAAGTGACCATATTGTCTTTACATAGTTGTTGCAATGAACGATAATTTAAGTGACCAAATCTCTCATGCTAAAGTTTGCTCAAGTTATCACTATGAGCACAAAAACTAAAGGAAAAGGTGATGACCCAAAGTTGTTAAATTTGTACAACCTGGTAATATCATCAATAGTTCGAGTAGCAAGGACATTTTGAGGATTTTTAAAATCCTTGATTACAACTTGGTGAGGTGTAAACGTTAGAGTTTTACCTTCACCGAAATGAGTAATTTAATAGACTGATAACAAATTGCAGGACATTTTTGGAACACATAGTACATCACTGAAATGACCATTTTCTACTGGAACTGTTCCAGATTCTACAGGACTTAGAGATCTATCATCACCAACAAATATTTGTTTGGTGTTACATTCATGCATAGTAGAAAATATGGCTTGATCCTTAGCCATATGATAATATTCTCCAGAATCAATGAGCCATTCATTTGAAGTAGAAGAAGAAGATGCAGTATAAGAGTAACTAGAAGCACAAAGTGCATGTCCATGAGAGTTAGATTATGAAGACGAATCTATGTTGATGTGGTGCTTCTTCATTGTTTCTTCCAAGGCTGCCATCTTCTTGAAACACTTAGATTCATCATGATTATCTTTCCCACAAAAATTGCAATGATGCTCAGTCTTCTTTCCTTTTTGCTTGGATCCTTTGTCATTTTTTAAAGAAGGAGATGACTGAGAGGGTTTGGGACCCTTGTTGTTTGGCTTATTATTGCAAAAATTCTATTTCTTGGGAGGCTTGGACTTTTCTTTCTGTTGGGACAATAAGGATTTTCTGGATGTATCTGCATTATTAATTATTCCAAGATGAATGAGCTTATTTTTCTCTCTAATTAAGGAATCACAAAAGGATTCAAGACTAGGCTCTTAATAGCTTGATGCAGTCAAGGATTCTTTCATGGAGTAGAATGTAGATACAAAAATAGAATATGCAGGTCCAAGTTTGGAAAGAATATGATAAATACATTGTTTGTCTTCTTTCTTAATCTTGCATTATGCACATAAGAGTCTAAGAGTTTTATACTTAGATAAATAGTCTTGAATGCATGAAAAATCATTTGGATTCAAGGAATGCAACTCAGTCTCAAGTTGATGACCCCAAATTTCATTGTGTTTACCAAACATAGATTCCAACTTTTCCCAAGCTTTATCGGGTTCATCAATTCCAGATATGTAGAATCGCAAATCAGTAGAGATTGACATCTCAATCAATCCACGAGCTTCATCACATATACTTTCCCATTTAATTTTCTTATCATCATCAGTGGGTTCTGTTTCTTTCCCTGAGGTTATCCTGAAAAGTCCCATAATTCATAGAACATCCTCCATATGAGATCTCCATGAGAAATAGTTAGAACTTGTAAGTATAATATCACAAGGGGCGGCCATACTGTAAAATAATAGCTGAAAAATAGAAGCTAACTATCTGGTTGCAAAGAGCTCGAACAAATATGTGGTTTTAAAAAAAATGACACTGAAAACTGATTCTGGATGATGAAGTTATGCTTGATCAAAGAAAAAGTTGAAGATGTCCCCAATAGTGACGTGGCTGATATTAACTTGACCAACAAAAAAAAAGAACCCCCCTCTTCCCAAGATCAACCTTTTACAATCACTAATAAAGTTGCTTTGAAGTGAATCACTTTTGTAGAATAAGTGAGGTTCACGTTTACAATAATGTTACTTTTAAATAGTGCAACAATAAATTAAAAGACTTAAGTGACTCACTTTTTATTTTATTTTATTTATGCGAGATGCAGTTTTACAATAAAGTAACTTGAAAATAGAAATTGCATGCACTAAAAAGTAGCTTAATAAGACTTGAACTCAAGAGCTATTAAGGAAAAAAGTAACTTTGGACCAAGTGAGCTAAGTTTAAAAGGTACATAAAAGAATGGAAAGAGGAAGGGGGATTTTTTTTGTTTTTAGTCTTCTCTCTCATTCTCCATGCTTGCCTTTTTTCCCCTGCAAATAAAACAAAAACAAAAAAACAAAAACAAAAAAAAATTTCCACACAAATGGGTTAGAACTTGGTTAGCTTACCCAGAAATTCTACGTTTTCAAGTTTTCTCGTTGTTTCTAATTTGTCGTGATCACAAAAAATGCACAGCAAAGAGCATACGTAGCCAAGAAGAAAAGAAAATTTTTTTCCCTTTCTGCTTCTGATTCGTCGCGATCGCGCAAGGTGCACGACAAAGAGCATATGTATCCAGGGAAGGCAATAGTTTGAGACTAAAATAGTAAAGATCTAGTAATAAAACTGATAAAATATGAGAGATTTAAAAAAAAAAATCTGTCACTATAACATTATACCTTCATATTTGCCGAAATGGGTGTTTCTAGAACAAATAAAAACAGTTTTCAGTGAAACGAAAACTATTTCCCAATGGGAACGATGCTCCAGACGTAATGGAACAGCTCCCACGGGTCACAAATGCACAAAAACTCTAGAACCAGAAAACCTTTCAAAGTTTTGGCAACACCGGTTCCAGATCTTGATCAAAACCGAAAATGGCTCTTCATAAACAATCTGATACCATGTTTGGGTACACAGTGTACTCCCAAAATACCAAACACCTTGAGAAACCACTTCACACAAATATATCACAGATCAACACACCGATGTTTGTCATGTGGTTAAAACCCTCGAGAGGGAAACAATCCATGGCCCCAACCAAATAGCTACTGGGAGCAATTTATTATGCAAAAGAAAGAAAGTTACATGAGCTTCTCATAATCGATAAACTAGCTAAGGACCCTCTATGCTCTTTAAATAGAGATCATAGACTAATTGGGTGTTAAGCCATGGATCAATGGTAGGTATGATCTAAGAGAAGTTGAACCGTTGGATCACTCTTTTTCTAAAACATATCGTGACCATCGGATTAGAATATTTACAAATGCATACTAATGCATATTAAAGAAACACACTTTTACCTAACGGATATATTACACAAGTTTATCTTAACTAAATCCTAAGTGTCTAAATATCCTAACAAGTGACCAGCTACTTTGGGGTTCTCGTGGTACTCCTCACAATGAGTTTATGGGCTGAGCCCAAGTACTTCCCATGGTTGAAGCAGTCAAGGACTTATGTCCTCAAAGACTACAGATTTGTTTGAACTTAGTGTAAATTGATAAATTTTAAGGCTCTCTCAATGTCATGAACTGAGTTGGGCTGATTACTTGGTATGATGTATTTTTTTTCTGTCTTTCTGGTATCAGGTGGCTGCAAATGGTTTATGAATTCATCATATTGTAGTAGAGTTCATATCATTGTTGTGAAAGTAGTGGATAATCAGAAATTTGTAAATAGATACAGTTTTTAACCCTGTATGTTAATGGCCTAACTAGATGACTACCTTACACCTATATTCCTCTTAGAACAAGAGAAGGTGGTGGGCTATCAACACAATGGGACTAGGCCCATCCGTAGATCCATAGGTCACCTCCCAGATGCAAGTTTGGTCAATAGGGAGGACGCTTAGCGCCATGAGAAGCCCTCCTTCTCTACCCCCTCTACCTTCCAGGTCATCTATTTTTAATGGTTTAGAACAATATTCAATGAAGGGCCTAATACTATACGAGATTTCCCTTCGTTGTATCCAAGAATACATCAGAGGGTGATGACTGGGTAGAGGAGGAAGGGTGAGCAAGAGTGTTAATTTTATTATCAATTTTAGTTAAGCTACATTCATTAAGCCATTAAAATTTGTTTGTAATTTACATGACATTGTTTGTACAGGAAATTGCAATAAATTGTAATAGAAACTAAAATTGAACTACTGCGCTAGACAGAGGCGGCTGAGCCGCACTGACAGTCCCTATTAAACTAAAATTTAACCTCTGATTGACAGAATGCATGTTTTGGGTCAATTTCGGTGAGGGGGTTGCAAAATTTTTCCAGAAACCAGCGAGGGGGTCACACAGATTTCATAGATAGAAGCGTTCTGTTGTTCTGAATGAAGTTGCACCTTTTGAGGGGAAAAGGGTGACCTGGTAACGCCTGCGAGGCCTAAAAGAGTGACCTCATCCCCTGTTCAGGCCCGATAAGTGCGACCTGCCCCAGATTTGGGGTTTTTCTGATCCAGAGTCAAATCCAGCTAGCAGTAACATGTATTGTGGCCAAACGAACTCAGATTTGCCTAGCAGAGGATTTATAAATAATAAAAACTATAAATAAACTAGATCTAAGCTAGATTTGACAAGAAATTTCTAAAACTAGGGCATAAACTGAAAAACTTGAAATTTGAAAAAAACTGAACCAGGGATCTTGTGGGATCGACCTGATATGGTTGCCAGTTCTGTAGGAGGGATTTCTCCTTGCTACATGGGCAGGAATGGCTCCCTTCTATCTATAGGACAGAAGGGTAGGTTCCTGCATGTGGAAAATGTAGTAAAGAAATCAGACAGAAAGGAAAGCAAATGATAGTAAGAAAACGACCGTGAATCCCTCTGTAAACAATGTTAGGGCTTCACCTTATCTACCTGTAAACAACTATTAGAAACTAAAAGCCTGCAAAAATATGTTAGAAATCAAACCTGTAAAGAGACAAGGGTCAGAAAACAACTAAACTACTAAACAAAACACATAAGCAAAGAATGTTATACCTCTCCTTTGGTGAAATGGGCCACCATGCCCTTGATGGAAGGAAGCACCTCTCTATCTCACTCAGCAATGGAGGAGGAGTTATGGCTCAATGGGAAATGTGAGTGGAAGAGAGGGGGATGTGGGTGGCTTGAGAGGCAAATAGGTCTCAAGGCATCCATAGGCAACATAACAGTATGCAAGGGAGGAGTGTGTTTGAGAGTGACCCCCCACCCTCCTTTTATAGCTTTTTTTTGGGGTTTTAGGGTTTTAAGCCCTTGGTCCTAGCTTTAGCCCCCTTTTTGGGCTTTTAGCCCCTTCTGCCCTAACTTTAGCTCCTTTTAGGGTTTTTAGCTCCTTTGAGGGGTTTTAGCCCCTTTTTGGAGGTTTTAGCCCCTAGGAGAGTTATTTAGGATCCTTTTGGGGGTTTTAAAGCCCTTTTCTTCATCCTTAATCATTTTTGAGGGTGTGGGGGTCTAATGGAGGGTCATGAATGGATGTCCTTGGATGGTGTAGGCCATGTAGAGCTGAGTGAGGGATTTTTTGGGTTAGCACCCATTACATTCCCATGGATGTGGCACACCTAAGTTGATGACCTCATTGAAGATTCATTTGAAGGAAGACACTCCTTCAAGGAAGGACTTTATCATGTTCTAAGTTCTCTTTATTAATGTCTCCTTTGGAATCATCTAATTTTTCAACTTTATTAAGTCTTGTTGGGAATATGGAACTCCTCTAGTTGTCTTTTAGTTCTACCATTTAGATATTCAGTTGTTTGTGCTACTTGTTCTATAATGTTTCCAAGTTCTTTATCTACTATTTTTACTTCATGAGCTACTTTATCTATATCATATTGGATCACATCATAAAGATCCCATTTTTTTCGAAGTCGTTGTGCTATTTTTTCCCATAGTTCTTTGTTGTTTCTTCTCAATAGCTCTTCTCCATTATCCAAGCCATTATTCAAGTATTATTTATCACTCACTACATTTTATAGAAGACTATATCTATAATCCTATTGTCCTTTTACCTTAATTCATCCTGTTAGCACTTGTGCTAATTTTTTTTTTTGAGATTTGCTGCATAGATAGTTGCATTATTTTCTTGTTGAGGCTTATGAAAATGGAATTAAAGGGGGTATACGAAATTTTTTTCCATACTTTTCATTTGGGAGGCTTTTCCTAAGCATGAATATAAAATTGGGTCACCCCATGGTGCGACATGAGAAAATATCTAGGGCCCTGGGGTCAGAACCCTGGATTCTGGCTCGAATATGAAAATCCGCTTGCAGTTACCTATGGGTGAAACATGAAGATGCACGCTTTTGTAAAAAAATTGGCATGGGCGAATCAAGGTTAAACGATTTACAAGACCAATCATTGGATGGGTAGGAAATTCAAATCGATAGACACAGAGGATTTCATAATAGAAAATATGTATGTGGAATAAGGCCCAAGACGCGTGCGAAATCCGTTATACATTATGTATTCCAGTGGTCATGATTTTTGAGCAGGAGCATATCTACGAATGAAAAGTACTTCTCCGTCTGAACCCACACGATAGCTAAGACAGTGTGGGGCTGCGAAGTGTTGGATGGACCCACTTCCTTTAAATGGTGGTGATCTGAGGAAGATTTTATTAGCGGCTTTGGCAGAATTTCACAGTCAGAAGGTGCACGATGGTTAGAAGAATGAAGCAATGTGAAATATCATAGGGTCCCACACTTTTGATGGCGGAGATTTGGTGGGATAATCGATCGGTGGCCCTGATCTATTTTACAATGAGAAATTGCACAAATTTTAGCGAGTTGACTCGATTGCAAAATTGGGTATAGGTCATGTACTCGAACGATTGAGATCTATTGCGAGAAATATCGATGACTGTGATTTGTTTCATGGTCCTAAGATGCTAAGGGGAATAAAGGGTTGGAGTCTACAAAAATAAAGATTGAGGAAAATAACATCAACGATGTAGATTACATCTTGAAAATATGAATGTTAAGGAAGGGTCGTGCCTTTGGACGACTCAGGTCGTTAAGGGTTTAGATCTACGACAGGAAATCGTTTCGCAGAACGAAGATGAGAGGCGGGTAAAAGGGTAGGAAGGTATAAAGGGGACCTGGCACATGAATTCACGACATTATTTTATTCTCAGGGCATTGAAAAGAGAAAGACATAATAGTGCATGAGCGACCAAAGAATACGATGACCTTCAACCACTTGTCAAAAACTGCTAGGTAATCCTTTGTCCCATCTTCCACCTTAAAAATGGCTCAATCTGAAAGTCTTGAAGTTCAAAACCTGAAATGTTTGAAGGTATAGGAAGCCTTCAAAGATAGGGATGTTGAGGTGTTCAACACACTTTTGCTACACAGACCCATTAGTGACGTTAAGGAGAATCTAAGGCTGCTTAGGGAACAAGGCACCGATATCCATAACCTGCACCAGTCCTTTTTTCGTTTGTTCGTAATCAAGAAAACCCCAATTTTCCCTGAATTTGTTTCCTGATGCGCCTATAAATAATCTATCCATAAGAAAGTAATTATGGACATTACCAGTTCTACGGGCCTATGCCTAGTCAGTTCATTAGCTATTATAAAGGCCTTGTCAGTTCCTGATGATTTTACTCTAAAGGCTGAAGACTACACGAAAGAGTCCATATTGCAATACTTCAAAGAGTCTTTGGTAGAGAGGAAACAATATTTATTCAGGAAATGTTTCAAGCCCAATGCTAACCTATCAGATCATCCTTTTCCCTTCGATTCCAACCTCTTCAATGAAGATACCCAGTGAATTGTTACGTTGTTAACCTAATTACTAGGTCTAGACACTGATAAATACATCACCTCTCCTCTCCTTAGTTTTCTTTTTGTCCTAAGAACCTTCCCAATTGAGTCAAGTGATCCAGGTCAGGCCTCATAAGTTTCACGTCTCAAATTAGATGAGTTCCTCACTGAGAATATCCATTCTTAGTTGATGAATTTTGGTAGAACCAAAACCTTTAGGTTCCAATCCTACTTACTGAAGATATTTCTTGCTCACACTGAAGAAAATGTGCAGCTACCCAAGATGGTGTTGTCCGAAGAGATGAGCAGGGACTACACAAAGTTCATAAACTTCCTTATGGTGGCCATATACAATGTTATCTTCTAGAAGAGGATTCCTAGGGTGTTACCTGAAATGAGGGTCACCTTGCAGAGAGTCCACAGAGCACAAGATAAGTGATTGGTTCTTGTTTGATAATGGAATGGTCATCTAGTTGTATGGTTTCACGTAACCCCCTTATATGTTTCCTACCTTCTTTACCCTTAGGGTTTTCTCTATGGAGCTCATTAGGCAGAAGCTAACCATAGAAATATAGCATTTCTTGAAGTATAAGAATTCTACTAATATCAAGTACCCCATGTTTCTAGGAAAATTTCACCTCTTGTGGACAAGAGTTGTTCCTCTAGGCTTGAATGGTTCAGATCTAGAACAACTAAGTAAAAAAACAAGGATGGAAGACTTCCCCTAGAGCTTGTAGATATCTGGAATGAATCCTTTGACTGTTCTGCACTATGATATAAGTGTCTCCTATGGTGATGAATCTCCATAGATGTACCTACACAAACACATCAAATAAATAAGTAATATCAAAGGTACCATAACATAATCCATAGTTCTATACTATTGACTAAGGAATCCAATAATAAAATGAATGATTTAAACATAACACATTTTACGAGAAAGGAACCAAATTTGCATTAATAATGAAGAAGAAAGATGACAAAAATTGCCTTAGTGTCATGATTCTCCTTCACATTCCATGCCTTGTCCTCAAAAACTCTAACTTTCTCCTCCTATGCTCACCCTAGATTAGGCCAAAATCTCAATGCAACAGCATAAGTTTTATCTCTCTCAACCATGGGGTATGAGACAAGTTATATAGGCCTTGGGAGGATAGGGATGGTTGAGTAATCGGTGGGTGAGGTGGAAGGGAGATCCAAAAAGGGAGGATCTCGAGTCCAGGTGGTCCACAGGAGTAGGGATGAGGGTGCCAAAAAGTCTTCCTTTGAGAAGCTTCATGAATCTTCTCTTTTTCACTTTTTAACTCAAGCACCACTTATCCTCCATGTAGACAGAGTGTTACCAAGGTGGAACCACTCTTTGATCAAGGGGTAAAAGTGGTGGCATTGCTTATTTTCAAAATATAATGGGAATTACTGAAGAGGGTAAGGCATCTTACATTAAGGGAAAAGGCGGTGCTGGACTCAAATATGGAAACAAGAGTCTCGGTCACTATCCAACTTCACAATTTGGGATTTAAGGGAAAATTTTGATGTTTTGGGCCTCAACACATGATGGTGACAAGATATATGTGTAACAGAATCCCCCCCAAAGCATGAGGATAGATGGATACATTAGGCGAGATCTTTGAAGGAGAAAGTTATCATTTAGAGGGAAAAAATCACTTGATCGGAGATCATCATCAACTAGGATTCTACGATACATTCGTACTTTTGACTCATAACCAAATGATTCCTCATCATGGCTGCAGACCAATACAACATAGATCCATGCGAAGAATACCCAAACTTGGATATAGGTACTAGACATACAGTGTAGATATATGTCAAATGGATGAAAATTTGAGCACAACCATGACCATACAAATGTGGATCCATGCTAGGAATTATACAAAATACTCCATCACAATCTAGGCAAAGCAATGAGCACTTAAAAAATATCCAGGGTCTTCATCTCATCTTCCATAAAGTACGATTCTATCCATGTGATTACAATGTATTGATGTCGAACATGGTAGAAACCACTTGATTACCGGTCAATGATGAGAACCATTAACAAGTGCGAGGGAGATCACCGTTGATGTCAATGATTCCCAAGGTACCCTAGTACAATCTCTTGACTATGAATAGATGATTTGATGTCAAACACTTAGTCGAATATTTTGATCAAACGTCAATGATGTGAACCTATGTCGAGAGCTAGAGAATCAGTCATTAATGCATACAGATCTCAAAGTACTATATTTTTGTTTCTAAGACTAATTCTTAGATGATGATCTGATGCGTGACAGGAATAGTCTCATCGAGGGAGGGCCACGATGAATCTCACATAGACGACATGAAACTCGGAGCAAAGTTCTGAAATTTTGAGTGTGTTGTAACCATAGGAATGACTCAAAAGGTACTGACACAAAGGATATTTTTTATTGTAGAGGTAAGTTTTCAATTTCCCTTTGAGCATCACATGAAGCGACCGAAGACTTGGAAACATTGAATTAGACCAGATGGATACCAATACATAATGTGATGGTAGACAATGAGTTATTTGAAAGACTCAAAGGAGTGACATGAATCATGAAAGTTGATCAACTTGGAAGCAATCTGAATACCCAATTGACTGAATGAAATGCAGAAAAGTGCCATGTTCAAAGGTGACTAATAACTGTGATTTATTAGCAAAGTGAAATGATTCCCTTATATTAATTTCCCCATCATGATTGACGAGTGCCTCTTTTCATTTTTACGAGTTCAAACAGGGTAACAAACACTCATTGTAGCTTATCTAGAGATAGGTCCATTCTCATATATTTTCACGAACCTGAGAAAGGAGGGGTTCGTTCCCAAAAAGGGTCTCTCAGTGTTTAGTTTAATGAGTCTATTGAAAGCTAACTCGGTATCGTTCATGTTTAGAGAGTCTGAAGGAAAAAAAAGAAGAATCCAAAAGGTCCTTTTTCATACAATTTAGTCTCTAGGGTCTGAAAAAGTATAAAATAATAACCAAGAGAACTCTTCCAGTCATGATTGGCTGGAGCACTCATTTTCGTAACTAGTCAATCTGATCCGAAAAAGGGGTAAACTACCATTGGAAAGATGATTCTTTAAGTACTTTTACGAGCATTAAGAAGACAAGTTCGCTTGACCATCTTTTCATATTTAAAGAGTCTGAAAAGAGTTTAAAGAAGACTCCATTAGGGTTTCTTTTCACCATGAGTGGGTTTAACGAGCCTAAAAAAAAGAGAAAATGAATCCGAACTTTGATACTAGGTTTAAAGAGCATGATCGAAGTATCAAAATGAACGCTCGAAGACTTTTTCAATTTTTTGGAAGTATGAAAAGGCCAACAACAAACTTATCCATAGCCAATACCATTCAATTTCATCCATGCAAACACTTTTAAAAAAGACCATTAGCTTTCCAAAACAATATTAAAATTGACATTAATCTATAGGAAAGGGCATTTTTTAATTAAATAATTAAAAAATAATAAAATAAGGTAAAAGCCCTAAAAAAACTCATATAAAAGTCAAATGAAATAGTAAAAAAAATTCATTTACCATTTACCATGTTTTGGAGATCTATTTGGAATAATTGTGTGCAGATTTCAGTTGGAGATTCCAGAGCCATTACTCATCCATTTTTTGATCCGCTAGTCTCAGGTAGGAGATAAAACCTTTCTCATCATTTTTCAGGGTTGCAATTTTTCTTTCCAAGAATTTTTATTGAGTTTTTGGTATTTTTACCTAAGGGTAAAAAACCTTTCCCAGGTAACGTGCTTCTCCCTATTGGGAAAAGCAGTGCTCGTGGAAAATCGTGGATTTTACACCTGCATAGGCGATGGCATCACTCTGTCTCAAGGAGACAGAAGCGGTGCCGATAAAAATGCCCCAAAAAAGGATGCCCTAGCAAAAATAATGGTTTTGAAACATTTTAGAAGATTGATTATGTGTCTAATTGCTCCATTTGTGGTTTTTGGCAGGTTATCTTGGCCAAAATGGTGGTATGTAAACAGAGGCAACATGAGGATGATGATGCCCGAACTGAGCTACAGTACGGGCATGCGGCCTTATGAAATTCTTCCAAGATCCTAGTATGATATCCCATGTAAAACTATTGGAGCACATTTTGTGGATGTGGAACCCATAACAACAACATTTTGAGGTGGGGCCCCACATTCTCACTATGGAGGTGGAAGATATTTATTTTCTCATCGGATTATCCAGGTGTCGAGTTCCAATTTCATTGAAAGGATCCTGAGGGGGAGAAATTACCATACAAGAACTCATAGTTCATCACTACTACCCAGGCACTAAAATGTCGGGAAAGAAAATCCCCATCAAAGAAGTGATGGATTTTCCTTTTCAGGCAGTACTCTTCACTATGCAGAGGGTTGCAGGGAGACAATGGGCTTACCAAGCTTCCTAAGCACACATGTTGTATGCCCTGGACACTATGGCACCTACTATTTTCAACTGGGTCGAAGCATTGCTTGTCATGTTCAAGGATCAACTTCCGAAGTGTTAGCGGGGTGAACTCAAACATTTTGGTTATGGTACTATCTTGGCATGTTTCTTTTTTGAGTGGGTACCTCTTCTAAGACCACAGGTGGGTTTTACTGAGATGAGAGATCAAGACCCCCACATGCTGTAATGGGTGGAGATCATGGCTCACACTAGAGGTGGCAGAGCCAAGATCAAGGACGAGAATCCATTTTTTCGTTGGTTGGATGACTAGATCCTCATGATCAAGGTTTATGCTTATGCTAAGACTGAATTTCGAGGAGATCCAAATCTACCTTTACCAGCTGATGCTCAGTGGGGTGATATTGGTAAGAAACAAGCTCAAAATGTCAATTATTTTTTTATTTTCATGTTTTATGATTTTTATGAATGATGACGAGACCTAATGTTTTCATGCAAATGTTGGAGATGCCCGCCCTGGGGGTTCATACCCAATGGATAGGCAAGCTAGGGATTGCTTCGTACATAGAAGGGATGACAAGTTAAACAAATTGGAGGAAAACCTCAACCAGTTGACATTAGACATTCTAGATGCTGTGATAGATGACCTCCCTAGGAGGTACCAAAGACACACAACTGGAGTGTCAAGCCGTTTTAGCCGCTTGCTCCGGAGGGTAGCTAGGGATATCATGTGCTATCATGAGCACCATTAGACATTATGCATTATGTAGACAATGAAAGCTAGCTAGCTTCAGGATTTTTGACATTTTGTATCTGAAAGCGAGAGTGCTTCAGTTGGGGTCTCGTGACCATATTTTTTGTAAAACACTTTATATATATCTATATATATATATATATATACATACTTATTTATGGTATTTATATGTGTTTCGAATGGAAAATGATATTCAAATGACTTTGATTGTTTATTTAAATTTACAATGTACCGTGTTTTATTTATAACATTTATGTATGGGCAATATACCAGTCTAGAATGTAGTTTTCCAATGAGTCGACAACCGTGTTGTAAGACCTAGGAATGTTCCTATAAGTGATTGACTCAAATGACCTCTCTAAAAGATGCACTCTTTGAAAGAGATGAATAAATCTTGGGTTTTTTATGATATAAAAGTGGTTTAAATGAAAAACCACTAGCTACGAATCCATGAATACTACCAAGTCATGAATGCCTCGAGATGCAGCCTCGGTCAACAAACCTATCACTGCCTCATACTTGGCGATGTTGTTGGTAGTTGGACCAATACAAAATGCCCTTGAACTAACTAAATCATGTTCCAGGGAATACAAAACCCAAGCAGCTGAAGTGAGGTTGAAGGTACGATGATAAGCACAATCAGTGAAACCATAAAAAGCCATTGGATCTGCATAACCAAAACGTGGTATACATAGTATACAATATACACATATACAAGGTACCATACAAAAATGCCTTCAAGCATAGTACCTCTTCAAATACAACCCATTGCAGGGTTACCTGAAGGGTATCCCATCATAGTCTATGAGCTCGTAGGCCCCTTTCTCTAATACTTTACTAATGATAAAGGGACCATACCACATAGATTCAAACTTCACATTCCCTAACTTGTCATGTCTCTGATTGTAAGTCACAGCCATGTCACCTTCATTAAAGAAACGAGGTTGAACAGACTTATCGTATTGGGATTTAACACGTTTTTTGTGTTCTTCTTTATCCAAGGCAACATCTCTTCTACTTTCATCAAGGTTTTTTAAGTACAAAAATAGTTCTTCTTTGACAAAAGTGTTCGGGAGAAGTTCTACTACAAGTTTAAGTGATGGGATTTAACACTCGATAGGAAGGACATCTTTTAGTCCGTAAACTAGCTGAAAGGGCATGAAACCAGTTGTTGTTTTAACTGAATTCCTATAATCGCACAGTGTGAAAAAGAGAGTCAAATGTCAGTTGGATTTGTGATCTCCAACCATCCTATGCAGCATAGTTTTCAAAAAATTGTTAATGGCCTCGACCTGACCATTAGCCTGCGGGTAATATAGAGTTGAGTTTTCATGGAAAAAACCCATCTTAGCACTCAACCCAGCCATCATCTAATTGTGGAAATGAGATCCATGGTCAGTGACTATGGCTTGCGAGACTCCAAACCTAGCTATCGCATGGTTAAATAAAAAGAGGGCGGCAGTCTTTCCATCCTCCGCATATGTAGGCATTTTCTTAGCCTATTTTGTAAAGTGATCGATGTCTACGATAATATAACCATGTCCCCCGGCTAAGGTGGGATTACAATGCATAAAATCAATAACCCACTTAGAAAAAAGGTCCAACAACAATGATGAGGTGTAAAGGAGCAGGGTGGGTGTGCTTCTTAGGATAAACGTTTTGACAAGGTGGGCATTTCTTAACCACCTCATGACAATATTTGAATATTGAGGGCCAAAGATACCCAACGCGAAGGATTTTCTCAGCTGTCACCATCCCACAAAGATGACCACCACATGCTCTAGAGTGGAAATCATTCAAAACTTGTTCAGCCTCTTCATGTGTAAGGTGTCACCAAATAATGGATTTAATACCATGTTGATACAACGTATCATTTAAAATGAGATAATACTTTGCATGGTGATGGATACGATGACGATCATCATGGGACATGTCAGGATAAAATATCTGGGTCTAGAGATAAATGATCAAATATCCATACCATGGGTTATTTGTGCTGATCAGGAATGAAAATTCATCCAGAAATGAATCATTGGGCTCAACTTCAATCAAATCATAGGGAAGGTCACACATCAACTCCGCAAAGACCAAGGACTTATTCAAAGTAGCCTTAGCAAAATCAAGATCAAATTCCTATAATATAACAATCCAATGGGAATACTTGGCCCCTAGTACCCGATGAGTCAGAATGTAATACATGGGGTTCCGATTTGTGAGTACAATTATGGTGCAAAGTAAGATGTAGTCACAGAATTTCTACACAACAATGACGATAACCAAACCCAACTTCTCCACATGTGAGTAATGGGTTTCTGAGTCGAGAAGACTCTTACTTAGGTAATAGATCATGTGTTCTTGATTGTTGGAATCTTCCTGTACTAGAACCATACCAATGGTAGTAGTGGAGGAAGCAACATAGAACTGAAAGTATTTTGAGTAATCTAGGGGGTGCAACACTAGTGAATGGGTCAGAGCGTGTTTCAGATTATCAAAATCTCGTTGGACTTGGTCATCCCAAAAGAATAGAGTGTCCTTCTTAAGGAGACACATATAGCCATGTGTTTTTTTTGCAAAGTTGCATATGAAATGATGAATAAAGTTTTCCTTCCCCTGCAAACTTTGGAGTTCAGTGATATTTGTCAGGGCGGGTAAGGTCAAAATACAATTTTCAAAGGATCAATCCGGATGCCATCTTTGGAAACCACAAATCCAAGAAGACATCTAGTATCAACACAAAAGACACATTTTTGTGGATTAAACCAAATATTATAATGACAACACCTAAGGAAAATGTCTCTAAGGTTCCTTGGGTGGTCCTCCCATTGCTATGAACGAGCAAGGAGATCATCAAGATATGGCTCTATGATGTGCTTGATATCATGAAAAGCATAGGACATGGCAGGAATGTACCTCCAGTGTTTTCTATACCAAAGGGTAACTTTCAATATGCAAAGGTTCCCCATGGGAAAATAATGTTGTTTAATGCTGATCGACGGGTAGAATCTCTATCTGATTATAGCTAGAAAAGCCATCCATAAAAGAAAATATGGCACTCCAAGCACAATTATCAATTATTTGATCGATGTGTGGAGTAGGGAAATTGTCCTTGGTACAAGCCTTATTTAGGTCTCAGAAATTGATACAAACCCTAATAGTTCCCTGCTTCTTAGCTATAGGGACAATATTAGACACCCATTCCATCAGTGGTATAGGATAAATAAACCCTGCTTTTAGAAGTTACTCCACTTTGGCTTTGATAGGAGAAGCCTTCGTAGGATGGAATTGACGTAATTTTTGTCAAACTGGTATTTCTGTGGGATAGGTTTTAATCTTGTGTATGATGATAGACGGATCAATCCCAGGAATTTCTTTGTACGTCCAGGAAAAAATATCACAGAATTCTTTGAAAAGAGTTCTATTTCAGTTTATTCTGTTGAATAGTTCTGGCCTACATGAATGTGCTCAACAATTCTAGGCTTAACTAATATGTCAATAGGGGTTTTCTGAGTGATGTCACAAATATTCCCTTCAGAATCAGTACCTTGCAACAATATAGGTGTACGATGATTGGTGACAATATCAGTACTAATAAGAGATACAAGATCAAAGTCTACCGAACTAGCGTTGGGAAGGAAAGAATATCTATGATGATGATCTTCCTATACAGTTTCATCCGCACTCATGATCTCTATAATGGAATCACCTAGTGGAAAAATATGTGTGAGATAGTCTAGAGTGGGGAGAGAGGGTTCTAGCAAGTAGTGCAAGTGGTAAGGATCTAAAGACACCAAATGAAGATCATCAGGATGAGCATTTGAAGCAGATTGAACATCATCATAAAGTGATTCATAAGGGCCTAAAGAAGATGAGTCAACAACTTCTTTTCCTCTAGTACTGTGGCTAGTCATGGAGATCATGTTCACAGTTGCCACTTCCATACTAGGAGGATTTGAGGGAAACACTCCCATGAGGGTTGAATCCTTCAACATACCCACCCCAATCGATTGATAAGGAGGAGGGGATTGACCTAGCATAGGGATATTATTGGAAGTGGGGGTAGAAACATCTGGTTAACAAAAACTGATTTGATCGATGGTCACAATATTCCCTAAATGAGGGAATTGGAGAGTTCAAAATACTGTAGAAGCGACAACCTTCATAGCATAGAACCAGTTTCTCCCCAATAGAATATTGTAATCCAATGGGGCATCGACTACCTCAACCTGAATGGAAACAGTCTTTCCCTCAAGCCCTACCGAAAGGGATGGTAAAAGACCATGAGGTTGGAAACCTCGTATATCGAAAGATTTCAAGGTTGTGGGTGACTTCTTGAGTTCAGAAGAACCAATGGCTCTCCAACAAGTCATAGACAAAACTGAGGTGGAAGCTCCTTCATCCAAAACGGTCCTATGGACTTTTCTCCCAAATATGCTTGTTGAAATTTGAAACAAGAGCTGGTGGGGTAATATAGACTTATAGTTCTCGACATTAAAGTGAATCAAACTCATGTTATCTGGGTATTATTCCCAAAATTTTGTTAACAAGTTTTTGTGCTATGAGGGACAACTTTGGATCACCTCCAGGTAGACATTGCGCAAGGTGCTTGAGACAAATCCTCAACAATGTTGTAGAATTGTGCAACTAGAGCATTTGGATTAAAAACAGACTTCTTGAGGGTACTCTTGGGTGGGTACAAAATCAAGTCAAGATTAGGTTTCTCGATTATGAGGGGACCATTAGATGAAGACGAAGGAGAACTAGTGGAAGGAGTTTTCTCGGGAGAAGGATTCTCGTCCTTATTATTTGCAGGTTTTCCATATGAATGACTACAAGTATTTAAGTTGATAGTTTTTTAGGACATCATTTTTTTTTCTTATGTCGAATTATAGGTTCCTTGATTAGACATATGATATATCAATTATTGTTGAGATGGAAAAGGGTCGGTAAGCACTGCTAGTGTAGGGTTAGTTTTGAAAAATTTACTAATCTCTTCATGATGAGGGAACTCCTTCATGATTTGGTCACCACCACACCATAGGAAGGGATACTTAGCCTTCCTCTTTCCTTTATTATCATTCTCTAGGGCCACAGCCTTGGGATTCTCCTGTTGGCTTCTAGGCTTCTAGTTTTTCCCTTTACCTTTCCTCTTATTACTGGGTGTTTGCGTAGTTTGGATAACATTGACCTTAGCGAAAATCGTAGGAATAGAAGGAGTAGTAGCAGAAGCATTATGTTGTTTGGCAGGCTTAGCTGCTGATGAGGGTTGGATTGAACCGATAACCACATCCACAAGTGTTTCTGCAGGTGGCTTAGTAAGGTTAGTCCTGGGTGAGGAGCTTGAGGAATTAGGTCATACAGAATTCCATATTGGGAATAAACCAATTCTAGATATTGAGCATGACTGATAGCCTTCTCCTCAGTAACAATACCACCCATAGCCACATCTCAAGAAATGGGAGGCAAAAAGGATTTCATGAACCAATATGCTAATAATTTATTTGGAATAGGAGCTTTAATTAGTCTTCGTCATCTCCTCCACTCATGAATATGGTCAGATATGTGTGTGGAAGTATTTTGGCAAAGTGATGTCAAAATATCTATACCATTCTCGTAACGGATGAGCACATGGAAATGAGTAAGGAAAACCATTTCCAATGAGCTAAAGTCCACAAATGAATGTTCTGGAATTTCAATGTACCGCTTTGCAGCTGTACTAGTCATAGTTCACTGAAATAGCCTTAAACTGACTGAATCATCCATCAAGGAGTTGGAAGAAAACCATAGATGGAAGGTCATAACATGGTTTTTGGTATCTTCTCCCTTCTTCCCATCAAATTTTGGAATATATGATGGTAACTTTACTGGAATTTTTTTCCACGAAGGGTTATGCCAAATGAGATCATTAATCAACTTGGATAGATCTGGAAAGTCCAAATTTGCTATAAAAGGAAGTTGTCGGTTAGGTTAAACATACTGGTAGTATTGATAATGCATTGGTATACCAGTAGGACAATAGGCCGATTGATACACTGGTTGTTGGGAATTTTTGATTTGAAAAAGATCCTCCCGAAGATCCTCCAGATGTAGGAGGACCTCCAGGAGGAGCGTTTCCTCCAGGTAGTGGTGGTGGTGGTCCTCCACTAGGCAGGCCTCCAAAATGTGGCCCACCAAAAGTTGGTCCTCCAGGTGGTGGCCCCCCAAAAGGTGGTGTTCCTCCGGGTGGTGGCCCCTCAGAAGGTGGTGGTCCTCCAGGAGGAGGTGGCCCCCCAGAAGGTGGTTTGCCATAAGGTGGACCTTAAGGCATATGCATATACGACCAATTGCATTGCCCCCAGGCATAAGAATATACAACCAATTGTGTTTCACCCAAGGTGTAAACATGTTCTCACGGTAAGGTGTACTAGGATATACCATTTCAGTAGATGTAGGTTGAAATTTCACATTACTTACGAATGGTATATTTCCTGGGTGAGTATATCCCCAAGAAGGTTGATTAACAATGGGTTGTGCCCCTGAGGGTTGGCCCATACTAGAAGGGGGAGTAATCACTTTGGTATTTATAGGAGGTACTACAACTATTGATTTTCCTACAACAAGGATCTATCTTATACTGAATGTGACTCCACTAACCATTGGTGCAACTTGAGCTGGAGGTTTCCCCCTAGTTGAAGACAGTATGGGATAACCAGAAGAATACCATAGATTTTGAAATGTATTAACAAAGTTTGAAGTTTGACCTGGATTAGGAACTATTGAACTTGGGACCGGTGATGTCAAACTAGGATTAACTTGAGACATTGTGAGTGAGCAGTATCCAGGAGGGGTAGATTCCAAAAGACGGGGTAAAAGAGATGACATAGGATCCCGATGAGGAAGAGGAGAAGTAATAATGTTCGTAGGGTTCTCTTGAAAATTATGTAAATAACACATATTTCATTAAATTTGGAAATATTCTATTACAAGGACTTCATCCACATTGAGTGTTTTTGTAAATCTCTAAATACATATTCTATTAAATCTGGAA